>PVKE010014701.1:0-22283 GCA_004027555.1 Craseonycteris thonglongyai | reverse complement strand
CAAGAATGATTTTTAAAAGAACCAGCTCTTTGTCACATTATTTTTTTCTACTGTTTTTCTGTTCTCTATTTCATTAAGTTCTGCTCTAAATTTTATTATTCCCTTTCTTCTTTAAGTGGTTTTCTGTTCTTCTTGTTTTAGTTTTTTAAGATGTGATGTAAGGTTGTTTGTGATTTTTTTTATTTATTTAAGTAGGCACGTAGTGATATAAATTTTCCTCTTATTATGGCTTTTGCTTTATTCCAGTAATTTTGATATGTTGTTTTCATTGTCATTTGTTTCCATATAGTTTTAATCTCTTCTTTTTTCTTCTTCTTTGATCCAGCCATTTTAAAATAACGTGTTTAATCTCCATGTATATGTGTTTTTTTTTTCTTGTTTTCATCTCGTAGTTTATCTTTCATTTCAAAGCTTTGTGGTCAGAGAAGACCCATGTGACTTCACTTATAGGTGGAATATAAAACTGAAAGTAACAAAAAAACCAAAGCCTAAGAGACACAATCAATAGTTTAGTGGTTACCTGAGAGTAAGGAGGACAGAGGGTGGGGGAATAGGGATGGGCAGCAAATATATGATGATGGAAAGAGAACTGACTCTGGCATGTAATGCAAAACATTGATGATGTAATGTAGACTTGTACACTTGGAACCTTTTTAAATTTTACCAACCAAATGTTATCCCAATAAAGTTAAAAATTAAAAAAAAAAAAAAAAGAAATATAAATTACTGCATACTTTCTGAAGTAAAGGCACATATTTGTCATCTGTAGTGAAAAAAAGTGGGGTGGTAATATAAGAAAATGGAGGAGGAGTAGCAGGTTAAAACAGTTATTTACAAGTTCGCAATATTTATGCAAAGAGCACAAGCATATATTGGAAGAAAAATTAAAGGATTTTTTTTTTTACTTAAATTTACCTCTGAGAAAAAGACATCACATATATAAACATCTCCCTTGTTTTGAACAAGAATGTCTGTCATTAAAATCACTGAGGGGAAGCCGGGATGGCTCAGTGGTTTAAGAGCTCACTTTGCAGCCCCAAAGACTGAGGATCGAATCCCGGCCCCAGCCTATGCGGACCCGTATGCTGAACTGGGGAGTGCCCCTAGTTCAATTCTCACCGGGGTGAGGCCCTGGCCCAGTTCCTGCCCTGTGCAGCCCCACACATACATGTGGAATGAAACTATGTGGAAGAACTGATGATGTACAACTATGAAGACTGTTCTGGGCCCTCCCCCTTCTGTTTCTGTATATATATCTCTCTCTCTGTGTCAAAAACAATAAAAATAAATATTTAAAAAGAAAGTATTAAAATCACTGAAAAATTCGTACAGTAGAGATTCTGAGACAGGATATATTTTTAAACAAATCATCTTGGGAGGCATTTAATTCTAATGAACATTTTAGAGTTTTAGGATGTCAATTTTCTTCTACTATTAAAAAAAAAGCAGCTCTACATGCTTCATTAATAATGGCATATCTAGGACCTCAAATAACTAAATATTCTGCAATTATAAATGAACTCTCTCTTTTCTACAGCAGTTATTAAATAAATGTGTGTATCCCCTCACCCCCAAATTTAACATGTTGAAATCCTAATCCCCAATATGATGGGAAGTAATTAGGCAATGAGTGTGGAGCCCTCATGAATGGAATTAGTGCCCTGATAAAAGGAGACTTCAAAAAACTTGCTTCCCCTCTCTACTCTCCTTGTGAGAACACAGTAAGAAAACAGCCATCTGCGAATTGGGAATAGTACTCTCACTGGACACCAGAATTTCCTATGCCACCATTGTTGACTTCCCAGCCTCCAGAACTGTCAGAAATAAATTTTTGTTGTTTAAGCCACACATTCTGTAGTATTTTTGTTATAACACCCTGAACTGAAAGAATGACAGCCAACTGTGTTGAATGTTCCCTGTGTTAAAAAAGTCATAGTAAAAACTATAAATAAAACATTAATAATAATAAAAATATATGACACTTTAAAAGTAATAATAAAAAAAGTGATATGAGAAGTAAAAAGCACAATTGTGAGATGAGAATTAAAAATAAATAATTAACAAAAATAATCATATTAAAACTAAATAAAATGTGTTAAGAACTATGAATAAGAATAACATGTTTTCTAACAATACTAGAAAAAAATTTTAATGTATAAATAATATATATTTTCATTAAGGGTAATTAATTTACTATGTTAAATAGTTTAAAATAATTTTAATTTTCTAAAATTCTTAATGAGATAAATGTGTACTTCCTTAGAGATATACTGATGCAGGGTCACCAAGATGTGGAATAGGGGCCCTCATAGTATTAAACTTATATCACAGCCTCTTATCAAAAACTAGCCTTTAGGAATTTACTCATATATATTAGACTTCATCGAACACACTTCCTACCCTTATCAAAAAAATTATTTCTGGGCAGACTCTTCATCATTTTTCAATGGATAAGAGACTAAAATAATATAACCTAGATGATACCGAAGATATGTATAAATTGAAAAAGTAAAAGAACCATACAACTTGAAAATTTTCTTAATAAAGTTAATATTTTGGATCTAATATTTGTAATATACATGGTTTAATCATAGATCAGTAAGAAATAAGTTAGAAGAAGAAAGATGGACAATGTTTTTGGTTTAATTGGAGATCAGTAAGAAATAAATTAGAAGAAGAAAGATGAGCAATGTTTTTAGTGTATATCCTTTATATGAAAACTTTTAAAAACATTTTATTTTGCTATTATTTATATTATACTGATACTATTTTCTAAAGCATATTTTTTGAGAATTTACATTGTCTGATAATTGTCTAGCATTTATTTAATTTTATCACATAAATTATTTTATAAATTCAGTTTATAGTTTTCTCTTTTAAAACGTGTAGATATCAAATATCAAATTGAATTAGGAGAGTCTAGATAACCTCAAAGAGAGCTCAAGGTACAACAGTATTTAGATTTTTTATTTTTAAAGAGGCATGGAACAGATCAGAGATAGTCTACTGAACATTCCATAAACAATCAAATCATTAGGTAGTTCAGCAACCAAGATTGTGCTTATCAGCCCTAAACATTATACTTACAACACAGCTCCTATTTCTTTAGTTTAGTCACTATGACTTGAGATAGTTCTTCCAATTTCAACTTCAGTTCCATATTTGTAAACATGATTTTGTGTCTAACCCAAGTAGTTATTTGAGAAATATTAGTAGAAACACACTTTTTTCAGTTACATGGTTTCAACATATGTAAACTTAATAAAAAGAATATACTAACTTTTAGAAAACATCACAGTTCTGAAAACAGAATATCAGAAAAATGATCTATTATATCATATGCTTTTACTTCTTAAAGTCTTTTTGTTGTTATTGTTAGACTATAAGTATTTTAGATAATTTTTATGAAGCAATTTTTAATTATAACATTTGGCATATTTTCATTTCATTGTGTTTCTTCTCCTCTTGCTCCTGAAAACTATTAATACATATATATACTTTTTTTTTAGCTCTTTCTAATATATCCTCCATCTTTATTTCAGTTTCACATACAAGTGAATAATTTTCCGTTTCAACTGGCTGCCTCTATCAACTTTCAAATTAAAATTGAAAAATGTTTTTATCAAGTTGGACTTACTGAAGACAAACTTATTTATCCTCTTCACCCTACATCCCCCTACTATACAGTAACATATACCATTTCATTTTTTCGATTACCTGTTTGCTATTAAGCTTCTCCACTAACCCAAAAGCTTCATGGATGGGCTTTGCATTTGTGCACTGTAGCTTACTCAACAGCTATCCTAGTGTCCTGACAAAAAAAACAACAACCCAAAAACAAAATAAAAGTTTTCAAAACATATGTGTTCTAGAAATAAAATTAGCTTCCTGTACTACTGTGCATAAGACACTGTTCTAAAAAGACCAAATAGAGACAGGAAGATAGATTTCAAATCTATTTTTTGTGACACCAGTCTAAATTATAAATGCTACTATTATTTCTATTTATAGATTAATAAATTGAGGAAAAGAGAAATTAAGTAGCATACATAATAAGTGAAAGAGATAGAATGTGAACTAAGCAATCTGACTTCAGGATCTGAGCGCTCAGTCAATGCAACATAGACGGTATTTTCAGTAGTATTATTACTTATGAAAATGTCAGGCAGGGTGTTTTTACCAAGACAGTGACTCAGTCCAACCGCAGATTTAAAAGAAAAAAAAAAATAAATAAATAGAGGAGGGAGAGTATAAAATATGTATTTAAAGAATATGACAAAGGTGTGGTTGTCACAGAATGTACAAGTGAACTTTTCAGTTTTATTTTATAACAGATACATAAAGGTTCCCTATTTTGTGTGAAACTAAATTCAGAGAAAGACACCTTTTTATTCAGTGAAAAGAACACTTTATTGTTTGCTTTTCTCTGCTTTTCACTAGCATGAAACATTTGTTTTCACTATTCTATTTGAGGTACCCAGGCATAGCACATGATAAATCAACTTTCAGAATCCTATGGGACTTCATAACATTCACTCTTTATTCTTCTTCTTGTATTTAAGACCATAGGCAGCTCAACATGATATTTTTTAAAAAGTGGAATCCTACTTAGATCACATCTGTTCAAATCACTTTCTCTTTGTTGTGAAGTTACTAAAGATAAAACATTTGTGTATGAATTAAGATTCACAATAGCTCTCTAACAGCAATGTGTATTTTTCTTCATATTATACTTCTTATTTAAATTTATCACATAAAATTATTAAAATATTTATGTTTTAAAATACATATATATACATTTTGCACATAATTGTGTACATTTAAATGTATACAACTGTGGATTAAAATTTACCAGCTCTCCAATATTGATAAAAGAATCTAATGGAGAGGAAATTGTGGAAAATCAATAGAGCTGTGACCAACTTAATTACTTAGTTAATACATATTTGTATTACAAAATAAAATTTCTACAGGTAAGAAATGTAAATAAAAAATTATATTAAAATATCTCCATAAAATGACTTCATTTTCACTTTGTTTCTTTTTCATTTTACTTACTAGTCAAACTTAGGTTTTATATAATATTTATTTCATACAAGTAAAACTTTTAAAATACTACATAAAAATTCTAGAAAACTACTTTGGATGAAGTGGTTTATACATAATTTAGTTAAAATGAGAACTTAATACTTGTAGTAAGGTGAAACTATTTTATATCATGTTGATATTCATTCAATCTGTGACAGACTAGTACCGTATTTTCCGGTGTATAAGACGATTGGGCGTATAAGACGACCCCCTAATTTTACAGTTAAAACATAGGTTTAGGCCTATATTCACTGTATAAGACTATACACCCGGTCGTCTTATACGCCGGAAAATACAGTATCAATTTGTGTTCCCTCTATTAGTCATGCGGCAGAGATAGCCATCTCTCCACCAAAATAAACTCTCCCTTCCACTCATATTACTAGAAGTAACAGTCACGTGGCTTCCCCATGACACTATTCTTTTTAGTCTCCTTTAAGTTGTGTGAATCTGTTTTAAGAAATATTCTGACACTTTTTAAAATGGCAAGAAAGACTTTATTACAATAGACTTGGGTATTGCAATAAGGGAGATAGATCACACTGAAATCTGAACATGAGGAAAAGTGGAGATTTATAGACAAAGAAGCCATGTAAGGGGTCATTGGATGAAAAATTACTCAGAGGAAAATTCCAAGGTAAGATAACTGTTGCTAAACTGACCTAACGGGGTTCTTACTAAAGCTAGGCCAAGGACTTAGACAAGATTCTTGTTGAGACTGGGATAGAAGTCAAGGACAGGACAGGGGTCAAGGCTTAGGTCAAGGCCTAGACAAGAAAAAGACTCAGAGAATCCTGAATAAAGTTTGATGTAGGCAAAAGTTTGAATTACAGCCAAGTGGTCATTTACCTTCAACGTAAAGTAAACAAAAATGATATGTATAACTTCCAAGGAACAGGTTCTTAGGCGTAAATTATGACTCTTTCCTCTTTCCTTAAGCCACAGGGCAATTGTGCAGATGATCTAGATTAAAAAATGTAGAGAATAACGCAGATTTATGAACTGACTATATATAAAAAAAAACAACACCAAAAACTAAACAAGAAAGTGAAGGTAACCTAGTTTTCTGAATGTTAACATGAAACAAAAACATTCTACATTAGAGGGAAATAGAATTCTACCTCAATAAGTTGTAATTTGTGCTTCCTTATTATAACATATCAACATGTTAGAATGGATTCCCATAAATAATATAAATATGTTCCAATGGTTTGGTGATTTCACAGCAGAAAAAATGAAAGCATAAATTACAACTGAAAAAACTTTTAACTTTTAGAAATTAGGAAGTTAATTCTTAAGCCAGTAACTTCAGGGGAAATGGTTGAAACAAGAAATTACTAGTATGATGTTATTCAGTAAGGTATGACCAAAACCACAAACAAACAAACAAACAAACAAAAACAAAACACATAATGCAGCAAGTTGCAAAGAGAGATGAAAGAGAACAGAGATGAAAGATTAAAACCTCAAAGATTTGGAAAGTCCAACCCTCCAGAACCCAAAAATCAGATAGAACAACATCTCGCATCAGCATTTTTCCAACCATATTATTTCAGATTGCCTTAGGCTAATTAATGGTTTTTATTATGACAAAAGAGTGACATGTTATTTCTTTTCCTGTATTATAAGCCTCTCCAAAATTTAGTAGCTAAGACAACAATGATTTAGTATTTCTCATTATTCTGTAGGTTGCCTGGGATTATCTGGGTTGTTCTTTTCTTCAACAGAAAGCGAAGTCACTCATGTATCTTCATGTAACTGGCTGGAACTGGGGCATTGGACAGCCATTTTTAGTTTTAGGGTTTTGTTTTTGTTTTTGTTTTTTATTTTCCTAGGGTCTGTATGCATATGCTCTCTGATCACTGATAACTCTAGAGTGAGCTTCTTTTCTTCACCATAACTGTACTTTCAGAAGCACATGTTAAGAGATCAATCCTCAATGTATATGTACTTACCAAGCTCTATAATATACTCACTAATTCCTCACTGACCAAAAGATGTCACATAGTCAGGACCAAGCTCAATGTGGGAGGGCTACACAAGACTATAAAACTATGAGCTGTATTTTACTGATGGCTACTTGACATAGATTGTACTAGTCCAAAAATGAATAAGGTGAATGTAAATAGGATGTATAGGAAAGAACACAAAGAACAGTCACTGATACTTGCAACAGACTAAAAGCAAAGATACTATGAGCCTACTAAATTCCTAAGGAAAATTTATTTTCAAAGGAAACATAAATCTGTTTTGCAAAATTCCATAATAACTCTTGAAATATTGAATTTGCATTAGCAGAAAGAGGAATGCTCAAGTTATATGCTCCCAAGTATATCATACCTCACAATGTCTATCTCAGTTATTAGTAAGAAGCAAATGGACAAACAAGAACTACCTATAGAGCAAGGCATGGGGATAATATTTTCTTCCTTCTTTCCTTCATTCTTTCCTTCTTTTTCTCCTTCCTTCCTTCCTCCCTTCTTTCCTTCTTTTTCTCCTTCCTTCCTTCCTCCCTTCTTTCCTTCCTTCCTTTCCTCATTTAAGAAAGGTAAATATAGTTTTTCTTTAAAATATTAACATAAAGTTGTACTTGCTGAATACATTCCAGAAAGTATGTACTTTTAGCATCCATAAAATTCTATCATAGGTAGAATCTGAATATGGGTCTTAATAATTTGTCAGAAATTCTATTAACTGTAAAAATATTTTTATGGTTTTGTTTTTACTTTAAAAGATAATGAAATTATTGAGAGAACTAAATGATGTTAGTCATTTTTAAAAGTATATACAGAAAATTAATTGTAAGCAACAAAGTTCACTATAAAGATAAAATAATTTGATATATTTATATTACCACCACCTCAAATCATTAGTTTCTGATGAAAATGTTTAAGCAATATAAGCATTATAGTTTTTTAAAGACATATATCATTGTTTTTGACAGAAACAGAGAGTGACAGAGACAGAAAGACAGAGAGAAAGGGGAGGGCCCAGAGCAGTCACCATAGTTGTAAGCCATAGGTTTTTGATGTGGTTTTTTTCCACACAGTGACCCTGGGCTGTGCAGGGCAGGACCTGGGTGGAGGCTTCCCATATAGGAGGCACATCCCTGGGAGACAGGGAGCCAAACTGGGAGCCTCCCACATGGGAAGCACACACCAGTTCAGCACATGGGTCTAAATGGGCCAGGGCCGGGACTTGATCCTCGATCTCTGGGGCTGCAAAATGAAGACTTAACCCACTGAGCCATCCCAGCTTCCCCAGCATTAGTCTTTTAATGTATTCACTTTATATACCAAGCTTGTCCAACCCATGAGCCACAGGCCACATGTAGTCCAGTATGGCTTTGAACACTGCCCAAAACAAATTTGTAAGCTTTCTTAAAACATTATGAAATTTTTCTGTGATTTTCTTTAGCTCATCAACTATCACTAGTGGTTAGTTTACTTTATGTATGACCCACGACAGTTCTTCTTTTTCCAATGTGGCCCAAGGAAGCCAAAAGCTTGGACACCACTGTAATATTATTAGTTGCATGAGGGCAGGCTGATGAATTTTGCCTCCACTATAATATTTTTTGTTAGTTATACATAACTGTATAATACCGGTTCTGTGTAATTACATGGTATTTCCCCTTCATCATTCTTAACTTTGCATACACAGATGCTTACATTTTTCACCTAATGCACATCAAAATAGAATCATGTTCAGATGTTCTGTTCAAATGGTGTGCTGTTATTGAATTTTTAATAGCAAGAAAAGTTTCTCCAATTGAAATTCACAGATGACTGCAAGTCATTCATGGTAATCAATAGGTTGATGTGAGTACAGTAAGATGCTGGGTAAGGTGCGTCAAAGATGAAGAAGTGGTGCAAGTAGATTTCAGTGACAAACCATGAAATGGAAGGCCTATTGCTGCAAAAGATTAGCTTTATTAAGATCACATTGAATCACTGATCACCAAAAATTGTCACATCAAACAAAAAGAAGTTTCTGGTAAATTGGCAATTTTTAAGGAGAAAGTGGAATACATTATTGGTGTTCTTGTATTCTACATAGTTTGTGCCTGGTAAGTACCTTGCATGCTGTCAGATAAAATGAAAACTGAAACTTTGCAGTCTTGGGAACTTCTGGAACATTTTGAAAAGAAGGTGAGAATTTCTAAAAGATCATTACAGGTCATAAAACTTGGGTCTATCATTATAACCTCAACATCAAAAGGCAGTCTGGAATACTGCCATAAGAGATCGACTGATGTGCACTGGGCAAAAAATGTAAGCATCCGTGTGTGCAAGGTCAAGAATAATGGAGGGGAGATAGCACATAACAAGCACAGAATTGTTTATATCCAGATATACCAATGTAACAAAAAATATTACAGTGGAAGCAAAATTTATCAGTCTGCCCTTATAATACAGTGTGAAAAACATATTTAAAGGCAAATCAAACATCTAATCAAATATATTAAAATGTCTCTCTCTCTCTCTCTCTCTCTCTCTCTCTCTCTCTGTCAAAAATAAATAAATAAAAAAAAAAAAAAAAAAAAAGAACAAAACCATTTAGGGGAAACCGGGATGGCTCAGTGGGTTAAGCGCTCACTTTGCAGCGCCAGGGATCAGGGATCGAATCCCGGCCCCGGCCCGTGCGGAACCATATGCTGAACTGGGAGCTCCCCCAGTTCAGTTCTCTCTCTGTCTCTCTCTCTCTCTCTCTCTCTCTCTGTCAAAAATAAATAAATAAAAATATTAAAAAAAAAAAGAACAAATATATTAAAATGGATGCTTTAAAAAATGAAATTATTGACTTTCATACAGAAATATATTTTTTAAACTTATAATTTATGCATTAAGAAAGCTTATACTGGGGAAGCCAGGATGGCTCAATGGGTCAAGCGCTCACTTTGCAGCGCCGGGGACCAAGGATCGAATCCCGGCCCCGGCCGGTGCGGAACCATATGCTGAACTGGGGAGTTCCCCCAGTTCAGTTCTCTCTCTGTCACTGTCTCTGTATCTCTCTCTCTCTCTCTCAAAAAAAAAATAAATAAATAAATAAAACTTTTTTTTTAAAAAAAAGAAAGCTTATACTTACATTTTACATTTTAGTTTTTTTATGTCGTACTCAGACAAAATGAGGAAATTAGTTTTCTTATACAAGCTCTAAAGTTTGCTTTGCCATTGAAAAAAATGTTAAGGAAGATCCTGAAAAAAATCTGAAGATCTTGGCTTCTGAGAATAGTAAAAGTGATTTCTTAGATTTTGTGAGAGAGTTCTTACATAAATAAAAGAAAAACAAAGACTTCTGAAATATTATCTTGGCTGTCAGAATCAGACTGGCCCAGTGGAAGGACCTGTTTGAAATACATTTTGAAATGTCCAGTAAAGAGATTTAACTTCTAAAGTCAAACAGCAAGTCTTTCCATTGTAGTAGGTCTCATTTTTATGTCTTCATTTGATTAACTTTTGTTTACTTATAAAATAAAATTTGATTTGTTTTTATTTATATCATTGGAGTATTTAGCTTGTTAAAAATGTGTTGGCAGTGGCATACTATATTTCTATCACCATATTTAATAAAACTTAATTAATTTGCATTTTTGCTTTGGGCTCAAATTATACATCTATTAAAACCAATTATCTACAAGGAAGTTTTACTAAAATATGATCTTAGAAAGTTTTATTATGCTTATTTATTTAAATGAATAGAACTTTTAAAATAAAAGTTGACAATAAAAAAAGTAATTCCATTATGTAACTAATATTTTTCTTTTCTAATCTCATCCCCAAATACTCAAATGGAGTTGTACACACTTAATAATAGATGACTTGTATGATTGTATATCCTTGAAAAACCAACAGGTAGTGGTAATTCTGTTTAGTATCATATTTTTTATAAAATCACATCAAGTCTCTCATCTTGCACACCATTCACTATACTGCCCTTAGCATTTACATATATATTAGCATAAATATCTGTTTTTATATATTCAAATCAGATGATTTTGTTCAATCTGATTGTATAATAAGCAAATGTTATTATTATTTAAAAAATAGTAACACATAATTTTTATAGTTTCTTGGATAGTCCATGTGACTTGCACTATTGTTCAGACATTGCTAAGCCAGTTTCAAAGTGAAAGGCTATTGAGAGAAATCATCAATGCTAGTATTTTCTACTCACCAATTTTTGTTTGGGAACAGGCATCTTGCATTTTGTGTTATTAAATCAACCAATATAGAAAAGTCATACTAGATTACGACTTAGTGAGGTTTATCCAACAAAGCAAAGTTGGCTCAATATTCATAAGTCAACAAAGTAAATCATGATGTTAAACTATGAAGCAGAAAAACATGATTACCTCAAAAGATTCTGACAGCAGTTAACAAAACTCAACACTCTATTATAATAAAAACTCTAAAAAAAAGAAAGAAATTAAAGATAATTACCATACCACCCAGCAATCTTTTTTCTGTGTATCTACCCAAAAAACTTGAAAGCCTTAGTTTGCAAAGATATATGTAGCCCTATGTTAATGGTGGCCAGGTCATGAAGGAAATATCTTAACCTGATAAATAATCAATAAAATAACTACAGTTAATGTCATAACTATTAGTAAAAATAATAATGCTTTTTACTTCTTAATATCAGGAACAAATCAAGGGTAAGCAATTTGGCAAGGCAAAAATAGTTGGAAATGAAGAAATAAAATTTTCTGTATTAAAAATAGCATGACAGTCTAAGTAGAATGTGGAAAATACCAAAGAGTATACAAATTACATCCTAAAACTAGTAAATATGTTTAGCAGTGTTTCAGTATACATAGTTAGTATACCCAAATCAATTCCATTTGTATATATTTGCAATAAATCAAAATAATATAAAATTTTAAATATCTAAATATATAGGAAATATAATATTTATAACTAATTAGTTGATAAATGTAGGTAATAAATGTCATGAGAGAAGCAATTACCCAATTTTTTAACAGATTTTTATCCAGATTGTAGATTTTTTTTTAAAGTACAATAAAACATTGATTAGTTAAAAGCTTAAATGAATGAGGTAAATATCCATTCAGTGTCCTTCATTTGGCTATTTTCACTGATCTATTTCTTGAAGTCCACCATATACACAAGTATCAAAATCACAGATGAGAGGAAGCCAGGATGGCTCAGTGGGTTAAGCGCTCACTTTGCAGCGCAGGGGACTTAGGATCGAATCCCAGCCCTGGCCTGTGGGGACCCATGTGCTGAACTGGGGAGTTCCCCCAGTTCAATTCTCTCTCTGTCTCTGTATCTCTCTCTCTCTCTCTCTCCCTCTCTGTCAAAACAATAAAAATAAAAATAAATCTTAAAAATATTAAAAAAAAAATCACAGATGAACTGAAGAAAGTGTTAAGAATCTACATCTATAAACATGACCTCATTTATTTTCTTCTAATTCTGTTATTATTAAATTATGATTTCCTGGAAAGAAAAAAAATGAGGAAGCAGATAAAAACATATTATTCAATATAGGCAATTCTTACTCAGTTTGGGAAAAGTATTATATAGTGTAAAGAGTAATAGATTTGAATTTAAGAGATCTGGATTCCAAAAACACATTTGTTAATTATGTCCAAAGTATATTTGTAGAGCTTTGAAGAATCTCATAAAATTGGATAATTTACTTACAGCTAGGAACTATATTTTAAAGTAACTTATCATGGAGACCTAACTATAATGTGTTTATGTTTAAAACATGTATCTTACTTACCTTCAAGTAATCACTACACTATTGACTGTGTTCATGAGTTTTTGTTTATTTATTACTTTCAGTTTTATATTCCACATATAATTGAAGTCATATGGTTCTTGACTTTTCAGTCTGACTTATTTCACTTAATATGGTGATCTTAATGTCCATCCATATTGTTGCAAATGGCAGTATTTTATCTTTTCTTATTGCTGAGTAATATTCCATTGTGTAAATGTACCAAGGGGTGGGGGGATAGGAGGGAGAAGACATCAAATATATGGTGATGAAAAAAGAACTGACTCTAGGTGGTGAGCACACAATGAAACACATAGACAATGTAATGTAGAATTGTACACTTGGGATCTATGTAGTTTTATTTATTTATTTATTTATTTATTATTATTATTATTTTTTTGACAGAGAGAGAGAGATACAGAGACAGAGAGAGAACTGAACTGGGGGAGCTCCCAGTTCAGCATATGGTTCCACATGGGCCAGGGCCAGGATTCGATCCCTGGTCCCTGGAGCTGCAAAGTAAGCGCTTAACCCACTGAGCCATCCCAGCTTCCCCTCCATCACCATTTTAGAATGTTATACTAACCTTGTATACCTAGAATAAATTCTACTTGTTCATGGTAATAAGTATTTTTATACACTGTTCAATTTGTTAATATTTTTTTCATCTATGATTATTGGTCAGTTGGTTTGCTTTCTTGTAGTATCTTCTTTTTAAGAGTTATTTTATTGTTTTAACAGAGAGAGAGACAGAGAGAGAAACGGGAGTGCCTAGAACAGACTGCACAGTTGAACATCATTAGTTTTCTACATAGTTTCATTCCACATGGGTGGGCATGGGGCTGCACAGGGCGGGAACCAGGCCAGTGATCTCCTACATGGGAAGCTTGCCTAGCACAAACCGAATGTGGAGCCTCCCATACGGAAAGCACACTTCAGTTCAGCATATGGATCTGTATGGACCAGGCCTGGGACTCAATCCCCAGACCTTGGGACTACAAGGCAAGTACTCAATCCACTGAGCCATCTGGCATCCCCACTCTTATAGTATCTTTTAAAAATACTGGCATTAAGATAATGTTGCCTCATAAAATTAGTTATAAAATTTTTCTATGTTTCTATGTTCTGGAAAAGATTATAGACAGTGAATATAATCTCTTCATTAAAATGATAATGGAATTCACCAGTAAGACCATCTGATCTTGTACATTCTTATTTTTTACAAAATAGTTAATTATATATTTAATTTATTTAATAGATACATATGACCTATTCAGATATTTTTTTTCTCCTTATGTTAAATTTTGTAGTTTGTGTCTTTCAGGGTATGAGACTATTTCAACTCTGTCATCAAATTTGTGGGCATAGTTGTTCACAGTATTATTTCTTTATTCTCTTATGGCCCTGGGATCAGCAGTGATGATTTCACTTCCAGTAATGATACTGCTAAGTTGGGTCTTCTCTCCTTTTACTTGGCTAGCTTGGCTAGATGTTTATAAATTTATGACCTTAAAAAAAAATCTGCTTTTAATTTTGTTGTATGGTTTTCTTGTTCTAAATTTTATTTATTTATTTATTTATTTTGTATCTGCTTTGTTGTTTATTTTCTTGTGTCTAACTTATAGTTAAATTACTGTACTTTCTCTATTCTCCCGAGGTGACCCCTTATATATTACCTTAATGTTCTAATATATGTATTTAATTCCATAAAATTTTCTCTAAGCACTGCTTTTCCTTCATTCCATAAATTTGGATATGTTGCATTTCATTTTCAATTAATTCAAATGATCTTAAATTTTTTATTGATATTTCTTCTTTGACTTATGTGTTATTTAGAAATTATTTAGTTTTCTAAATATTTTGAGTTTTTCTAACTATCTGTTACTGATTTCTAATTTAATTATATTATGACCTCAGAACATTCTTTGTACGATTTCTTTTGTTTTATATGTATTAGGGCATATCTCATGACCAAGAATGTGGTCTATCTTAGTGAATATTTGAGTTCCAAATGAATGTGTATTCATTTGTTGTTGAATAGGGTGTTTTATATTCTGTAAATGTCAATTAGATCAAGCTGATTTATGGTGTTTTCAGGTCAACTGTATTCTTACTGATTTTCTGCCTGCTTGATTAATTGGTCACTGAAAGAGAAATGTTGACTTCTGTAACTACAATAGTGAACTTATCTATTCTTTGAGTTGTACCTAGTTTCGTCTCACATATTATCAGGCTCTACTGTTAAGTGCATTTAGGATTTTTATATCTTTTTAGATAATTGATGCACTCATTATATAGCAATCTCCTTTATTGCAGATTATTTTCCTTGTTCTGAATCCTGCTTTGGCTGAATTTAATGCAACTACTCTAATTTATTTTGTTGCCTGTCTATTGTTGTTATGTTTAGCATTGTATTTCTTTATCCATCACTTGAGTTTTAAATATGCAGAGTTTTTACATTTAAGTTAATTTTACTATACAATTTATATCAGATATTTTACTACACTGTAAAAATGTTTATCTTACAAATAGTGTATTTAGATCTCTCATAAAAAAAGTGAATATTGAAATTGTTGGATTAATATTTATTGTGTTCATATCTATATTCTACTTATTGAGTTATTTTTACTTTTACTTCTTCCTTCTCTTTTTCTGCTTTTCCTGATTTTAATTGAGGATTATACATTATTCTATTCTATATAATTTTTAGCATATCCTATATACTTTAAATGTTTATGCATTACATTTTTTTTAATTTTATTTATTTATTTATTTGTTTGTTTATTTGTTTATTTATTTTGACAGAGACAGAGAGAGAGAGATACAGAGACAGAGAGAGAACTGAACTGGGGGAGCTCCCAGTTCAGCACATGGTTCCGCACGGGCCGGGGCTGGGACTTGATCCTCGGTCCCCGGCGCTGCAAAGCGAGCGCCCAACCCACTGAGCCATCCCAGCTTCCCCCTACATTTTTAACTCAACTATTCCACTTACAATAAAACTAAATTTTTTCATTAGCTGTGCAGATAACTCATAAGAAAGTATTCCCAATTTTCACTCTTTTACCACTATACCATTACTGTTATCACTTCATTTATCTATATTCTTTAATCAGCAAATATATTTTAATACTACTAATTTAAACAGCTAACTTTTGTATAAATTAAGAATAAAAAATAAGTTTTATCTTATCTTTACAGTTTTTTCTCTGATGTACTTACTTTATATGTAGATCTAAGTTTTTGACATATATTATTTCTTTATGGCTGAAAACTACTTTTAATCATTTTACAGAGTGTATTTTCTAACTGATTTGCCTCAGTTTTCGTTTAAGTGAAAAGGTTCTTATTTCTGCATTACACTTGGAGGATCATATTGCTTGACATAGAATTCTATATTAGTAACTTTTTTTTCTTTTCATACTTTAAACATTTCACTACAATCTCTTTTTAATTGCCAGTTTCTAGTGGAAAAAAAATTACTATAATTCTTATTCTTGTGTCTGTAAAGTTAAGGTGTTTCCCTGCCCCTCTGACATTGTCATTGTTATTTCAAAAATTTCTCTTTCGTGTTCTTTAATTATGATATGCCTATGTGTAAGTTTTGTGGTATTTATTCTGCTTGCTGTTTTCTGAGGTTCCCAGACTGGTTATTTTGTATCTGTCATTAATTTTGGAAATTTTCCAATAACTGTTAATTCAAAAAATTTTGCTTCATTTTTTCTGCTATTCTAATTATTTGTGTGTTACATCTTTTGTTGGCATATTTACAAATTCACTTATTTCTTTCTTAGCTATATGCAATCTCCTGGTTAGCCCATTAAAGACATTTTGTAATAAAACTTAGATGAGAATTATAGATAGTGCTGGACAAAGAGAAATGTCATTTCTTGATGTATGATAAGATTTTGGTAAAGTATTTTACTGAAGAAGAAACTGTTTTTATGATGAACTCTCTGGGCACATTTTAATATGGGTACGTTTCCTCATCTTTAGTAATGCTTTCTGTCCCCTCAAGAAAATGTGAGTCACTGGGGCGATCACTCCTAACCATTCACAGTGAGAATCTTACTGTATTTTAAAATATTAAATCCAGAAAGTATAACGCCTTCTAAGATTGAGGCTCTCTGTGGTTTTCATTATCAATGTAGTTCACAATCAGTCTCTAGTAATTTGTCACAATTACTATTTAAGTATCTCTACTAATTGATGGCTCCAATTTACAGAGTTTTTGCTCTCATTAAGACTTTCGCTATGATTTTCAATATGCTTTTTGTCCAGATTTTATGGTGGTAGTTTGTCCTGTAACCTTAGTTATTTAATAAATATAAGAAAATTTGTTAATTTTTATTTTGTTCACAAATTTCTTCTGTACTAATGGTAGTGACAAGTTCCAAGTTTTTTACATATTGACACTGAAAGTGAAAACATAATGTGTAATTTCTAATTCACAATTCATTAAAATCTGTCTGAATTAGCTAGTTATAATAATGACAGAATATAACCAAAACCAAAAAAGAAAGAAGAAAATATAAAAAAGAAGAAGAAAAAAAGACTATAGTACATTCAAATAACTAGATTATTAGTCACCTACTTTCAAATAACTATGCTTATTAGGATAAAATATTTGAAATACAAGATTAATAATTTTATTTTAAAAGTTGATCATAAATTTAATAAAAAAGGAGACAAAATTATCAAAGTGGTGAATATAATAACTAAAAATAAATTACTCTATAATTATGTTTAGTATTAATTTTAAACTCCTGACAAGCATAAACTGAAAAAATTGTCAGAAAATATATTGGGAGTGACACATAGGGAATGATAAAAAAAAAAAGTTACAAAAACACCCACAGAGAAAAACATGGTAGTGAAGGATATCTATGGTAATAAAGGCATACATATGTACATTTTAAATCTCAGAATAAAATGAGAATAAATAAGCCAAAGGCATTATCTAATAAATAATGACTGAAGATTTCTCAGTATTGAAAAATAACTTAATATATATATTTGAGAAGACTTGAAATTCTCAAATCAGTATACACCACATGAATAATAGAAAAACTAAAAAACAAAGACAAAAAATAAAATACCCTAAAGCAATCTGAAGAGCAAAAGATATATTATGTTTTAAGAGGTCAATAGAAAAAACTGACTGAATTCTTACAAAAACAACATAAGCCAGAAGACAATGTGCTATTATGTGCAATTTCTAAAGATTGCACTTGCAATGTAACCATTTGAAAATATTATTTATTGAACATGTTATTTTTCTTATTTGCAATGAAACATAAAAACCATTTTTTTAGTTTACCAGTAAACCACTAAAATTTTTATTATGGGTTCAAATAAAGAGAAGAAAAATGTATTAACATTTCTTCTCATTTTTATTTTAAAATTTTCAACATGAAGTTATTCTTAGAGAGTTTATTACCACCCATTTTAACTTCCATTTAATATGGCAGGCTAATATCCAAGTAATACTGAGTTGTTAACATCAATATTAAATGAGTGTAATTTGTCCTTAAAATGAAATAGTAGCATACATTTAATGTATACACATTTTAATTTGATCTGTGAAATAGGAAGCATAATATATGTTTTTGTGTGCAACAATATCAAAATAAGAATATCTCTTTGCAGCTTACTGAGTTGACATAAATTGTTGAGGGAAACTCTGAATAGATCAGGTTGAAAAGCCAGGAAGGTATATATTTTGCATTCATATTGTAGGACTTTTAAAGGCAATACATGATCTTTGCCACCACTATAACTTCTTCCTAAGATTAAGTTCAATTCAAATTTTCTACAATTCATGATAACATCTCTGTTAAAGAAAATTATGGATTCAATAAGCAATCTCTGAAGCTTCCAATTCCTACTTACCCACATTAGGACTGTACTGTGGGTAATATTATCCAAGGATATATGTATACACATATACTTGTGTGTGTGTGTTGTTTACACACACACACACACACACATATATATATATATTTACAGATAAGAACAAATAAATAGTGCACAATTTAAAAATAATTAAATATTTCCAAGGAAAGATGTCTTATTGATTGTCTGTATATTTTTCTTTGAGCTTCAATTTTATTGTTTTTCTTTCCTTCTAAAGTTTTAACTCCTGGAATAGCCTCGTATATCTGGGAGTTAGAATAATTAGTTCCTTTGATTCAATGGTTCAGGATGGTTCATATAAATACAGATAAAGTAGAAACATTTTACTTTAATGTCCATTCAGTTAGATAGAGATAAAATCTTGAGATCAATGTGCTCATTGCGGTCTTCAGGAGCCTCTCTCACTTTCAAATTATACTGCCACCTTTGCAATTTTGCAAGTAATTAACTAAGAAGTTAGAATTCTGTGAGGAAATAATACCTTTAAACAGTCAGGATGATCTTTTACTCTACCTAATATTGTAAATTTTAAGCTTGAACCACTTACCACCTGTTCCAGGATTTTTAAATTTAATTATTTGGGGAATGCTGTAAAAAATACACATTAAATGCAACTTTCAATGTAATTCTGATGCATATTAAAATTTAAGGCTTCTATTCTCAGGTAACACATTCAGTCATTATATTCCAAATAGTTTAACTTAAAACATCAGTACAGATCTATCTCTTTATCAGCCTTAAAGATCACAAAGTAATGAACTTCCATGGTTCAAGAAGGTAAAGTTTTAAATTGCTTGTTTCACCTTAGTGTTTATTTTCATGTTGTTTGAAGTTTAGCCCTGAATACAAATGAAGGCTGTCCAGAAAAAAATCCAACCATTGTTTAATATAATGAGAATGGTTATATGGCTAGATGCTTTCTGGACAGCCCTCATATATCCATGATGTTTGAAGTTAGCCTTACATACAAATTAGATCTGACAAATAAGTTCACACACTTGCCACCATGCACTTATGTTAGCAGCACTGTACAAACAACTTGGTAATGTTTCATAACCTTGGTATATCAGTGTCTCACAGCTTCATTTAAGTAAACATGTGATGGTCTCTTGCTGAGTAACATCTATTATTGTGTGTTTTTGTGTGCTGTCGTGAGAGTGTTGGACCTTGAATTAGAGCAATGAATAAATATTAAATTTCTTGTTAAACTTAGCAAGAGTGGAAGTGAAGTCAGAAATATTTTAGTCCATGTTTATGGGAATAATGCCATGAAGAAAACAGCAATGTATAAATAGATTTAACATTTTCTTGAGGAGACAGAAAGCATTACTGATAAAGAGAGATCAGGGGAGCCAGTAATGAGCACAACTGATGAAAATATTGCAAAATTTATCAAACTGAGCATAAAAATCATTAGCTGACTGTGAGATGCATAGCAGATGAAGTAAACATCAATAGAGAAACAGAAAAATCTGAACTGAAACTCTTGGCATGAGGAAGGTATGTGCAAAAATGGTTCTGAAGGAACTCACTAATAAATAATGCAAAGGACAGTCAAAGTTTGTTAAAACCTTTTGGAAAGGCAAGATGATGATTTGAGCTGTGTTGTCACTGGTGATGAAACATGGGTGTACCAACATGGCCCTGAAACAAAGTGTCAAAGTGCACAATAAAAGTCAGCCAATTCCGCATGACCAAAAGTGTTGTCAGGCCAAATCAAGTGTCAAAACAATACTGCTAATCTTTTTTTCATATTAGAGGGATTGTTCATTATGAATTTGTACCAATTGGACAAATAATTAACCAAGTTGACTATTTGGAAGTGTTGAAAAGGCAGCAAGAAAAGGTTAGACAAAAGCTACCTGAACTTTTTGCCAACAACTAATGGCTCTTGCATCATGACAATGCACCACCTCATACGAAGTTCTTTGTGTGGAAGTTTTTATCCAGTAAGCAAATAACTATAGAATCACATGTCCTACTCACTTGTTCTGCCCCCTTAAAACTTCTTTCTTTACCCAAAGTTAAAGAAAATAGTGGGGAAGCCAGGATGGCTCAATGGGTTAAGCACTCTCTTGCAGCCCTGGGATTCAAGAATCTAGTCCCAGCCCCTGCCCATGCAGACCCATGTGCTGAACTGGGGTGTATTTCCCATGTGGGAGGCCCCCAGTTCAGTTCTTGCTGGTGAGAGCTTCCCATGTGGGAGGCCCCCTGTTTGGCACCCATCTCACAGAAACATGCCTCCCATGCGACAAGCCCTGGCCCAGGTTCCAACCTGCACAGCCCCCCACCTACCTGTATGGAATGAAACCACGCTGAAAACTGATAATGTACAACTATGGAGACTGCTCTGGGCCCTTCATCTTCTTTCTGTCTCTGTTTTCTGTCCCTCTCTCTGTCTAAATAAATAAACAAACAAACAAACAAACAAACAAATATCTTTAAACCAAAGAAAAGAAAATATTGAAAGGAAGACATTTTGATGAAATTTGGGACATAAAGGATAATATGATGATGGCTCTGATGACCATTCCAGAAAAAGTTTCAGAATTGCTTTGAAGAGTAGACTAGGCACAGGTGTTGGTGCATAGCTTCCCAAGGAGGGTTCTTCAAAGGTGACTATAGTGATATTCAGCAATGAGATTTGTAGCACTTCTAGGCTGAGTTTGTGAACTTGTCAGACCTTTTACACTCATACAAGATGCATGAAGTATTTTTAGTAACTTGTATTCTTATTTATAAAATGACATTGTTTAACGAGTTTAAGTATTCCTATAATTGAATATCCAATAATTTTAATCTTTATTGTAGATACTCAAAAAAGAGGCAGTTTTAAATAATAAATCCCCCATATTCTCACCCATCTCTTTCAATAATAATTATGTGTATAAAATAAAGATTGTATTCAAAATCTAATTCGGTGTTTTGACCCAAACCCACTCACCTGCATTGATATGTTCCAGAATTCTAACCAGGAGTACAGTACCTAATGTATGCTAAAAACAGTTTAATAAAAATTGCTTTCACTTATAATTATTCTCTCATGGAATTCCTATATCTAAAACTAAAAATTATGAGTATATATACATTCACCTAAATGTATTTACTTTTTAGTTCAAGTAGAATTGATAAATTCTGAGTTTATATGACTAACCAAAAGAAAGAAATTAATAGTTTTAGGGTTTTTTAAAGGAATTCCAGAGATTCTACTTGCACACATCAGTGATGACTGACTAATCAGCAACCTATTACTAGCAGAATTTTAATTTCAAATTAGACTAGTAAAAGTTGACTGATGCCTGCTTGTGCACATTTTTAAGTGATAATTGTGGTACAATTACTTGTTGGTATAAGCTTATGTCATAAGCTGACTGTCTAAATGATGAATATATAATAAAATTATACACAATTGAGACAGATGGTTCTAACTTTTGATAAATGTGCATATCTTCATAATTAGATAATAAGTTCATTGCCTGAAAGATCAATTGGGACATAATAACTTCGAAAAGTGAATCATTTCATTGTTTGGC
>PVKE010014700.1:16013-34652 GCA_004027555.1 Craseonycteris thonglongyai | reverse complement strand
GTACAACTATGGAGACTGCTCTGGGCCCTCTCCCTTCTCTCTGTCTCTGTCTCTGTCTCTGTCAAAAGCAATAAAATAAATTTTTTAAAAAAATGAACCTATACTTGGCCACAAAATTTAATAAGTTCAAAAACCAAATACTGTTTAGGTAAAATCCTCTGATCATAGTACAGTTTAACAAATAATCACACAAAATTAAATTTCAAAATTGGGAAATTAACAAACATTCTGCTAAAAATGTTTCAATCAAGGAGGAAATATGAACATAGTAAAATAGTCTAGAAAATCTTGAAAATAAGATGACTACTACTGAAATCTTTGAAGGTAATGTCTTTAATATTAGGTTGAAGGCTGAGGTGGCTCCTGGCTCCATTATTATATACCATCACTCTGACCCACACAGGGTAGCTGTTTTTCATCTCCTTTTCTGGGTTCCTCTCATCTGTCCATTCCTTAAATTTCAGTGTCCTCCACTTGCCAGTTAGAAACTTTCACCTGTAGGTCCAGAAAAGCTTGGATCTAACAGGGCCAGGACTAGGATAAGGTGAGTGCGACACATAGAAGGCAATATTTAAGCAGTCTACGGTGGCCCAACCTCTTGTTCTGTCTGCATCTGTTCGTTTCCATGTCTGTCTCAGGTCTTACCTACAGGCTTAGTGTGAATAGACATTTTTTAAATGAGTGGATAGAAGAGATGGCTCCCAGCCCTAGTACACCGGGGACTCCTAGATGCACCTGCTCCCCACCCCATCCCCAGGCTTCAGGCTCCAGGATTCATTCTCTGGCAGTGAACCACTCTGACCCATGAGGCCTCATGGTCCCCAGCTTCCCCTCCTGTTCTCTAGTAGCAGCTAAAGGGAGCTCTGAAAAGCATCAATCTGGCCAGTGTCAGGCCCAGATCCATCCAGCAACTCAGAATGTGAAACTCCAGAGTGCACTCCAGGTGCACTCAGAATGTCACCAGGCCTTGTTGTGGTCTAGCTGTTGTCTCCCTCTGTGGCCACCTGCCATTGTCCTTGAGCTAGTGACCACCCCCCATCCCCAGGTCTCTCTGGGCCTGCCTCCTTCTAATCAGAAGGTGTTGCCAAATAGCCAGGCCACCTGGCCTCCAGGTCTACCTGCTTTGTCCTCCTGGCACTTCCTGCTTACTCCTGGTACGCTGCCCTGCCAGCCCAGAGCTTCCGGAGAAGGAGCCTCTGTCTGCCTGTTCCCTACCCCAAAGTTCAGATCAGCCGGCTAGCAAGGGTGTGTGAAGGAATGGACCATGTTAGCATCTTGAAATACGTTAAAGTTTTTTTTTCTTTTAATCTTTCTAAAGATTTATTTTTACTATTTTTGACAGAGAGAGAGACAGAGAGAGACAGAGAGAAGGGGGAGTGCCCAGAGCAGTCTCCATAGTTGACAGCATTAGTTTTCCATATAGTTTCACTCCACAGGTGGGCGCAGGGCTGCGCAGGGCAGGAACTGGGCCAGGAGCCTCCTGCATAGGCCCCGGCAAGAACTGAACTGGGGGCACACCCCAGTTCAGCATATGGGTCTGCCTGGGCCGGAGCAGGGATTCGATCCTCAGTCTCCAGGGTTGCAAAGCAAGCGCTTAACCCGCTGAGCCATCCCAGCTTCCCCTTTTCTTTTAATCTTGATTTTAAAAGTAAAACATAATCATTATAAAAATTTGGAAAATACAAAAGCCAAAATAGAAACCCAACCACCCAGAGGTAATTATAATTCCAATTTTCTATGTGTGTGTAGAATATATGCATTTTTTGTATATTTGGACATTTATCTACATAATTAAAACATGCTTTTATATTTTGCTTTTGTCATTTAACATCATTTATCTTAAAGTTTTCCCCTGATGTTTATATTTTTCTAATTATATTATGGTTCCTATTTTTTTAATTTAAGCTTCTTAAATTTATTTAGGAACAACATTTTCAAATGCTGAGTAAGATTCCATCCTATGAATGGCTCCAGCTGGTGGAGATCTAGGCTGTGTTCCATTTTTTGGCTACTGTGGCAGTTCCATGGTTACTTTTTTTTTTTTGACAGAGACAGAGAGAAGGGAAGGGTCCAGGGCAGTCTCCATAGTTGTACGTCATTAAATTTTGACATGGTTTTATTCCAAACAGGTGGGTGGGGGCCACTCAGGGCAGGAACTGGGCTGGGGGCCTCCCACATGGGTAGCTCGCCCTGAGAACTGAATTGGGGGCCACGCCCTTATGCAGCACATGGGTCTGCATGAGCTGGGATTCGATCCTCAGTCCCTGGGGCTGTAAAGCAAGCACTTAACCCATTGAGCCATTCTGGCTCCCCTTGAGGTTACTATTATACCTTCGTTATTTATTGTCCATTCTTCTTGTTGTGCACAGTGACCAGATGTCTTGGTGTTTGCCTGTTGCCCCAGGTCAATCATTAAGGGCCTGTTGGTCCCTGCTCACTCCCAAAGATTACCCTTTGGACAACAGATTGCATGGACCCTCCTTAAGAGGGCTCAGAGGCACCTGGAGATAACGAGGGATGGGCAGGGTAGGGGGAGAAGGGTGGAGGTGGCTCCTGGGTCCTGCTGTGGGCACCTGGGTGAAGGATGGTGACACCAACCCCTGAGATGAGGTGAAGCTTGGCAGGCGGGTGGTGAATTTTGGACACATTAAATCAGAAGTGTTCATGTGATTTTCCAGGGACGTTGTTTTGGAGGTAGCTGAAGATGCAGCCCTTGCCCACCACAAGTCACTTGGTATGGGATAGGGGCCGCTGGTGACCCCTGCTCTTGCTTTCCTGGGGTCACTTAGCAGCTTGGTGGAAGGATGAGGCTGTCCAAGCATTTCACCAATGCCTGTGCTAGGGCATCAGTGAGCTGGTGAGGATGAGAGAAAGGTACTGCTTCTGTCAATTTATCATGCCCCTAAACTTATCGCACACACAAGCCTCAGATGGTCAATGAAATGCAGTGTTGTTGTAAATTGTACCTCAGTTCAAAAAAGTGTGTGTGTGTGGTGGTGGGTGGTGGGTGGTGGTGGGGTGGAGCACATGGTGACCACCTCAGCTGGAGCTCTAGCTTGGCAGGGTTTACCTTTTTCAATTTTGAATCTCTGTCTTGGTCCATAGCTCTGGGACCCATCAGTGGAGACTCAGTGCTAGTCCACTCTTCTCACTGACAAAGAAAAGATCTGGGGCCTAGAGAGAAGCTATCCCTCAAGGTCAAGGTTGGGTCTATGGGATGCATCCTAGAACTCAGAGTGAAAAGAATAACCAGTTCCACATCTAATTCAATCCTCATGGTAACCTTGGAAAGGGATGCCATTCTCCCCATTTGCAGATGAGAAAACAGAGGCTCAGAGAAGTGAAGTTTTCTTGCGCATGGTCGCAGAGGCTAGCAGAGGCTGGCTTTGACCCGGTCTTTGGTTTCCACCCTTCTGCCTGCCACACCTCCTCATTCTATAGAAAGTCCTGCCCCTGTGCACCTTTGTTGACACTTACTGAACCACCTGGTAAATTACAGCCTTCATTTAGTAGATATGACAGATGCATGATGACACCATCTCAGGGACAGGCCCTGGGCTAACCATACAAAGATGAAGAGAACATGGTCCCTGACCAAAGGGGTTATAAGCTAATGGCAGAACTACAAAGCAGCATGTCTCTATTGTTCAAATAAGAAAATTGAGGCCCCAGGAGGGGCATGACCTACCCAAACCCACATGGTTATTTAGGGGCAAGAACAGAACAAGAGTCCAACTCTGGCCCCTCTTCTTTAAAAAAAAACAAGTCACTCAATGATCAATACACATATAAGTTGCTCTCTTTCGTGGGTGACCAAGAAAATGCAAAATGAAATCACAAAGAGGCGGAATTTTACATTCATTACATTGACAAAAATTTAAAAGTTTGATGTAAGCATGTGTTGCTGAGGATGGGGCACACCAGACACTCTCCTGTGCTGCCATCCCCAAGGAACATGCCCTTTGCATGACCCTGTTGGGTGGGTGAAGATGCAGCAGCAATAGGTGCCTCCTGGTGGTGCACTGCACCTGACACAATGCTCTACTATTGCTGTCTTGAAATTCCTAATAATTTAGCAAGGGGCCCATGTTTGGATTTGCACTGGGCCCTGCAAATTCCATGGACAGTCCTTCCCAGTGGCTTCACTCCTTGTTATAGCCTCAAGAAACTCTTGTATATGGGTGCCAGGAGCCCTGTTGAGAATGTTCATAGCATCTGTTTCTACAAAAAGCTAGAAACCCACACAGCATGGATGAATCTGAGAAACAGAATGCTGAGGGATGAAAACATGAAGTAGAACACATACAGCAAAAAAGTCTTATTTTCATTCTTTTTATAACTTTTCATAAAAAAGCAAAATGAAATGATGGCAAGTAAGGAGATATACATATGTGGTAAATCCATAAAGAAATCATCTTTAAAGATGACACAGAAGGTGGGCTCTCAAAGGCACACATGGAGAGTTTTGATATTATTGGCCAGATACTGTTTTGAGGTTGGTTGGTGGGTCTGTAATTATGGTTCACATCTGAATTATGACATTGATTCTCAACATACTTGGTCAAATACTTCATATTAAAAAAATGGAAGAACCCACCCAGATGTACCACCCTGTTGGGATCAGGCACGGCGAGGGGGGTGGCATGTGGCAGGGCTGAGCAGCCTGTTTGTCACTGTGGCTGAGCCAGGAAGCTGAGAAGAGGCTGCTGGAAAGGGAAGTGTTCTCCCCCTGAGGCTCAGCCCTCCTAGACTTCAGCAGTGGATACTGAGAACCAGCTTCATGAAGTGAGGTTTCAATTCTTGGACATGATGATGCCAGCAGATGTTAAATGTACCAAATTGTAGCTTGTTTTTGCCAATGAGTATATATAGTTTTGACTCTAAAATGTATAGCTCTTATATTTAAACTGTTTAGCCTTCAGTGACTTTACATTGTCTTAGTCTCTCTGGGCAAGAAGGTGCCTTTCATTTCAAGAGGTTTTATTTTTTTTAACTGCATTTCTAAATACTTACCTTGGTTATTTTGCTCCACACTCGAAATCAAATTGTTTTTCCTCTTCTCTTTCCCCCCCCCCCCCGCCCCCCGAGTTTTGTCCTGTTGTCATACCGCTTTTATAATTTAAGAAAGGAGGTGGGAGGGGGTGAGGGAGAGTGAAGAAGGCAGAGGAAGTAGTCTTCCCTGCCATAACCAGAATGATGGGGGCAGTGGTCTAAGGAGGGGCCTGCACTGTGTCCAGAGCTGGCACCTACCCAGGACTGACTTCGGGGTTGGAGCAACCCTCAAAGCTGCTCTGGGCGGAGGCCATGCCCACTCCCTGGCCTTGGGTGCCCAGATGTCCCGGACTACCCTAGCCTGATCCCAGGAAACAGACCCAAGATGAAGCGGGCTTTCATGTTGAGGCCCAGCTGAGATGCTGTCCTAACTGGTTCAGAACCTGCCTCTGCCCCAGACCAGCCTGAGGATGGGAGGGATGTGCAGGACCAGAAGTGGCAGCTGCTGGTGGGGCCAGGACCCTCTGAGGGGAAGTCTGGGGGTACGCTGTCATCAGCTTTCCCAGCACAGCTTCCTATCTCCCCAGCCCTGGCTCTAGGTACCTGGCTGGCTTTCCCAGGCTGAAGCCCCATCTGGTGGGTCTGAGACCCCAATCCCCATGGCCCCAGCTCCCACCCCTCCCCTAGGCAGCCCCTGTGCCCTCAGCTGTTTGTGCCAGATTTGACTTCTGGGTACAGATTTGTCCCCTTGCAGGCAGAGAGACTGGCTGATGTTCCTGTCCCCCCCCGCCCCCCCATCATAATGGCCTTGGTATGGCAGGGGCCACTCAGCCCCTTCCTGCCCCATGTGCCCAGTCCTTCAGGCCTCCCACTGCCCCTACCTAGTGGCCTCAGAAAGAATGCTCCCCCTGGCTCCAAGCTGCTTCACTGGAGTGCACAACCACCATCTGGCTGTAGCCATGAGATTCACACACGTGAGGCAACTCATTAGGGAACAATCAAGACAGCATATACTTAAGACAGAGGATATGCTGGGCAGATTCAGTGGGAGCTTCAGAGGAGGCGAAGGGGGCAGGGGAGAGGAAGGCAGATGTGTGAGTAGGTGGGGCTGGGTGGGGGCAGAGCCTGGTTGGAAGCCCTAGCCCCCTCTCCGCAGTGACAGGATGGAGAGATCACGCTGCCTCCCTTGCCCAGTGGTCTGGAGAGTGGGAGACCACCGTCCCAGGCTGCCTGCAGCAGGAGGGAGCACAAAATGCCCTTAGGGGCGATTTTGGAAGTAGGAGAAATCAGGCCAACAAGGACCTAAAGTGGGCAAGAGGGTCCAACAGGCAAGGCTTGGCACCTGGAGCATGAGGGACGCAGCAAAGGCTGGTTACGTGGCCCCAGCTAACCCAAAAGCACAAGCGACTCCACTGTTTTGGGGGAAAGTCCAGGCAGCATTTGGGGCTGTGGCTTGGCAGTCTCTGCATGGAGGCACTTCTGATGTTGTCCATGTTCTCTTGAGGTCCAAATTCTACCAGGAACACAAGGAAGAACCTCCTGGCTGAGTGCTGTGTGCACAGGGTCTCTATCCTTGGTGGCCCAGGGATACCAAGGATGCCTGTGGGCTCCCCAGGGACCTCCCCGCCACTCTCCAGTCACTCCTGCACAGGCCCACAGTGACCACACACTTCTGCCGCTGGTGCGGGCGAGCAGGGAGACCAGGAATGAGAACCAGGCCAGGCAGGCTGGATGGAGGGGCTGGGCTGCCAGGGCTCCCTCCAGAAGTGGCTACTTCCTTTGCAAGGAGACTCATTGATGGCCCTCCTGCACCCCAGCAGCTTTCAGACATCCTGGACATCCAGGGGAACCAGCTCAGAGGTGAGAAGACAGAATTCAGGACTTGAGACAGGTTACAGAACTGACGGTTTATTGACACTGGAGCACAGCGGCCCTGGGAGGAGACCGCCTTTCTAGCCTCCCACCCTGGGACTTATTTCCTAAGACACGGAAAACAGCCACCCTGTCTTGGAAGACTCCCCTTACAGAATGTCACTCCCAGGAACCCCACTGAGATGTGTGCTCATAAACCCTTGGCAAGGCCAGCACGGCATGTGAATGGCAAAGCTTGGCAAATTTGGCAAAGCTGTGGAGCCTTGGAAAAGTGCAGGAGCCCCAGGGGCTGCCCACTGTGGGCTACCACCAGAATCAAACCGAAACTGCTTATTTTGCATAGGCTTACCTGGGCCTAGCAACTGTCAGAGCTGTGTCCCAGGCCCTGGGAACACCTGCTGGTCTGGGAAGGACAAGAGATAGGACTGCCGCCAAAGGCAGGGATAGTCCAAAGCTGACAGGACTTCAGAGCCTGTGCTTCTCCCTGGGGCCCACCCCTATGGCTCTCCCTAAAACACACCCATTTCCCAGTCCTGAATGCTGAGGACAGGCTGTGCTGAGAGGCCACGTGTTCTCTATTTAAGCAGGTGGGGAGCTCGAGGAGCAGCCGTGGAGAGCCCTCCCACCTCCCACCCACGGAGGGAGCTGGCTGCCTTGGCCTCGCCCACCCTGCTGGCTGGCGATCAGCCCTGCCTGTAAAAGCAGGGCTGCATTTCTCCAGCTTCTGTACGCCATATAAGGCGCTGGCATCAGTAGCTTGATTCTTTTCCAACCCACTTAATTTTAAGAATAGACACTAATAATACTTAATCACTCCTCTCCATTGCCGATGGGGGAGGGGCCCTCAGCACTGGTAGCATCTCCCCAGAATGTGCTGGTTTCACCTTAGTGGCCCCTGCACCTCCAGAATTCCAGGAGCTGCTACACAGACTCAGTGCTGCCCAGTGCCCTAAAAGGGAAACTGAGGCCCAGGGAGGTGCGACATCGTACTCAGGTCCCATAATGAGCTAGCAGCAAGGCTGGGACTGGGGAAAGGGAGGGAGGTTTCCAGACCAGTGTTCCAGCTAGGGGCTCTCTTGGGACTGTGTCCTGAAGAGGAAGTGGACCAGAGGTAACAACTTCCCAGGCGCTCCCAGTGCAGCCAAGTCAAGATGGAAGAGGCCTGCTCCGTGCCCAGGTGCTGGCATAGGCCAGTTCCCATGCCACAGAACAAGGGCTCCCTTCAGCTGCCAGGACAAGCCTGGAGAGATTCTGGTGGAGCCTCAGGCCAGGGCATGAATCAGGCCACCAAGTGGTATGACCCAGGCCCCACAAGGTGAAGCTCCTCTCAGCAGCAATCAACAGAATATTAGCATATAAAAGAGAAAAAAGAGCCCATCACTCACTCATGCCAGGTTGGTCATAAAGGGTGGGGTCACATCCAGCTCTGTGCTGGGAGGGGCTGAAGGGGCTTCTGGTACTCAGAAGGCAATAGAGCCTTCAAGTTAAAGGGAACAACACCTGGTCATGCTAGCTGCCAAACATTCCCTGAATTGCAGTGACCACATTTTAAGATGCTTTTTATCATGAGGCCTTGTGCAAGGCATTGACCACATGGCCTCAGCACCTTCATCCTGCTGTGGAGCCTGCAGGCAATGTGGCCCATGGATCCTTCCCTTCCTGCTGGACAGCCCACCTGCCTCAGGAGAGGCAGCTCTCACCATCCTCCCTTTTCCCAGGGTCCCCTCAGTGCCACTGGATCAGGGGGCTCCCTAGGCAGACCCTCCTGGGGCCCTGCTATTGCAGGTGGGGTCTGCATGCCTCCACAGGACCTCCTGGCCTTGGGGACCTGGCATGAAGCTTCCACCCACTGCCCAGCCCCCTCCCCCCATTCTCCCGAAGCCTCATTAAGCCACCTACTGCCCTTCCCAGAACTGTTGGTTTCCACCTGCAGCAGCCCTGTCCTCCACTGAGCCCCAGTCTTTCCCCCAGAAACCTCTCTCCTCTGACTCCTACCTGGAGCCCTCACCCAGCTCTGCCACTTTCAACTCGAGCAAATGAAGCCACCTGAGCTTCACCTTCCCAGAGCACTAGGAGACATGAGCTCTTTCACAGGCAATCAGGCTGGGGGAGGACAAGGCGTAAGAGCCCACCAGCCATGGGCAGAAAGAAGAGCTTCGGCCCTGTAGGTGGGACAGACTCCTAGCCACATCCCTGCTGCCTCCAAACAGACCCACAGGCTACCTTGAACTTGCCAGAGCCTCTTATGTGTTTCCCAATGAAACCAATTCAACTATCAACACACAAGACATTCTGGAACATTTCAAAGAGCAGCAGGGACTGGTCTGCTCACAGAGCTCAGGCCCTCAGTCTGGGATCCAGCCAGATACCGAGCAGCAGGGCCAAGGGGTGTGGGGAGGGAGGCAGGCAGGGGCCGCAGTCACCCTGAATTCCCTGAGCCCTGCAGTCAGGGGCTACTCAGCACAGCCCAGGCTCTTAGGGGACGCTCTGCATCACAGAGGCAGGAAGAACTCATGCCCAAGTCATGCCACTGTAACCAAATAAATCCTACTTTTGTGAAAAACATGACCATTAGAACTGTAGGCCCGGCAGATCTCGTCTTCCCTAAAGCTGTTCAAGGCACTTGAATGGCTTATTAACTACCGGGAAAGGTTTTTGCTTCAGTCCTGATTTAAGAAAAAAATATTCAATAATACTGCAAAAGAAGTTTCCCCTAAAAAATCAATACTTAAATTTTCTAAGAAATAAAATAAATGCTAAGCTCTGCTTAAGTTATATGACATAATAGGTCACCTTGGCACTGACAGAGCAAAGACAAAACCTGAAATACTGCTTCTGAATTAGACTTTCCCCTGGAAAACAACAACAAAACAACAACAAAACACACACACACACAAACCCACAAGAGAACCACGGTGTCTCTGAGCTTCCCCTCCCTGGGTGCTTGGGAGTCAAGAGGGGACCAGGGAGGCCGGGGCCACATGTGTCACGGCTGCTATGAAGCAGGTGGCTGACTACTGCAGACCAGATCCCACATTCTCTCCCCTCTTTGGAAAGTGCCAGGTTAATCTGTGGACACACGTCCTCCCAGCTGCGGCCCACGAGGAACGGATGCAAAACCTGGCCGCCCAGGTCGTGCTTGCAAATGCCCATGGCTGCTGGGTCTGCCCAAGGGTCTCACAGTGTCCTGCTGCCCCCACATGGCTGGCATCTTTGGTGTGGCTGCAGCCAGTGCCCCTGGGAGCAAGAGCGGGTCTGATTTCTGGGTCATCTTCTCTTTGGTGAGACTTCCTTCAGAGAACGTGGCCATCCCGCTGCCTGTCACGAGCAAGGTGCAACACCCACCACAGCCACCGGGATGGGCTAATGTAAGTAGCACGAGGGGGTCAGGGGTCCCAGGGAAAGCGCTGCTCAGGTGGCGCCCACCTGCCCACCACTGCCTGTCAGGTCCTAAGGCATCTGGAGGGAGGGTCACGAGGTGGGGGCTGGGGTCCTGGGCCTCCTAGCTTCTCCATGGAGTGTTATTCTCTAGCTTGAGAGGTCAGAGGACAAGTCTCCACTTCTCCCATCTGCCCAGGAGTGCTCTGCCCCCAGGGCCCTGCCCTCTAGTAGGTCTTGGGGGTCCCTGAGGAAGACTACCATGACTGTGATATTGTCGTGGGAGCCCCGCTCCCGGGCTGCAGCTACCAACTCCTCGGCGACATGCAGCCCCCTGCCCTGCTGCCTGACCAGGTGGCTCTGGACGAGGCCAGACACCTCCTGGTGGGAGACAACATCGAAGAAGCCATCACAAGCCAGAAGCAGGTAGTCTTCAGAGCCGGTCAGCTCCCGGGAGGCCGCATCTGCCTCCCCAGACACATAAGGCTTCTGGAAAACATCCCCTGGGCATGGGAGAGAAGTGCCTCGTGTTAGAGGATCACGCTGCCTGCCGCTCATTCCATCCCATCCCACCAGGCCCGGCCTCACTGCGCCCACCCCTCCTCTCACGGGCAAGGGCCAGAGTGGAAAACCAGCTTCATATAGAGGGTGACATGGCAGGTTTATTCTGGTGTCCCTGAGGACAGAATCAAAATCTAGCAGGGCCAGAGATCAGCTCCACAAAGCAGATTTCTCCCTATGCAGCGGGACCCAGAGTAAGCAGCCCAGGACGTCGCATGGGCTGTGGCTCTGGCTGCCTGAGCTCCCACCAGCTCCCTGCAGACACCTGGCAGGCCCTTAACTAAGCATGTTCAAGTGCTTGCTTTTCCTCTATCACACCTGCTCTTCTAGTCTCCCCATCCCGGAAACTGGCACCATGATCCCCAAGTCCTTAGGCCCAAATCTGGGGGTTCCCTCTGATTCTCTCTCATGTCCCACATCCAATCTGTTAGCAAGTTCTGTTGGCTTTACCTTCAAAATGAAGCTTGAACCCCCGTCTACTCCTTGTTTCTACAGCTCATACCTCACCAACACCCCAGTGTCCCCCACCTTTTGCTTTTATCCTGACAGTCATTTCTCCATGGAGCATGGAACTAGACCACATTGTCCCTTACATGGAACTGCTCAGAGCCCCCTCTCTTTGGGAGGGAGCCTGGTTCCCCCAAGACACAATGGCAGAAGCTGCAAGGAGAGGGGCTCTAAAGAAGGCAGCATGTTTAGCAAGACAGCCAGTTCAGAAGGCTGAAGGGACGATGTCCCATTGCAGGGGTCAGCAGGAAGCAGGTGATGTCTAGGTACTTGGAGGAGAGGTGTGGCTATGGAGCCCCAGGCTGAGACCTGGAAGGGACAGGATGCTGAGGAATAGGATGGGCACCAGGAAGAGGGGGGACTTTTACTTCAGATATTAAGGCAGAATCACCAGCTTGAATGGGCGTGAGGGGGAATAAACCTCACTTATGAAATACTTAAAAATTATCTTCCAGGGAAAGCTGGGATGGCTCAGCGGGTTAAGCGCTCGCTTTGAAGCCCCAGGGACTGAGGATCGAATCCCGGCCCTGGCCCATGCGGACCCACATGCCCTGCGCAGCCCTGTGCCCGCCTGTGGAGTGAAACTATATGGAACACTAATGTCAACTATGGAGACTGCTCTGGGCCCTCCCCCTTCTTCTCTCTGTCTCTCTCTGTCAAAAATCAATAAAATAAATCTTTAAAAAAAAAAAAAATTATCTTCCAGGTAGACAAGTGTTCCCTATTAGATTTTTTCTGAGGAAGTGTTTCAACAAAGAGACAATGACACACAACTTGAACTGCAATTATTTGTGCGACATGGAAATTTCTAAGGTATCTGTTCCTGCACTCTCTAAATTTCCCAGCATCCCTCCACAACCTGATTGATAACACAATCCTACAGGCCACCGGTGCCTTTAGAGCACATGACACTGCCCCCCACCAACAGAGGGGTGAGCCCGTGGGCCTTAAGGGGTCTAGAGGCCTGGGCCCTGGGTGACCTTTCTCTACTGCCAATGGCTTGTCCCCTTACCAATGGCTCTGGAGACGGCCAGGGTCCCGTTGACTCTCCAGCAGTCCATGTGAGACACGAAGCCGCCCAGAGCTTCGATGCGCTCCCTCTCGTCCTGTGGGGATAGTCAGAGTGGGGGCAGGGTGCCCAGCACTGCCGCCAGGGAGGAGACAAGCTGGTTTCTAAGACAGTGCTGGAAACCACAGCTCTTGAACAATGCCCAAATGTGGCATGAGTAACACCAGTGAGACATGCTAAATAACCTAATTGTCCTTCATTTATAGGACATCCATAAAGAAAGACAAAAGAGAATTTGTAAATCGTCACACAGACAGGGAGCCAACCTCCCTAACATATAGAAGATGCTTACAGATCAATAAGAAAAACAGCAACAGCTTAGGAGAAAAATGGGCAAAGGACAGGAATGTTCTCAGGAAAGGTGATGTAAGTGATCTTCAGTGTTTGAAAAGATGCTCAAGCTCGCTTTGTAAGAGAAACACAAACTAAACAAAGGTCTTCTTACCTCTTGGACAGCACAGCCTGAGGAGGCAGTTGGCAAATCTGTACACTCTGACACAGCTATCACAATTCTAAGAATGTGCCCCATAGACATAACTGAGCCTGAACAATAAAATGCTGAATGAAGTTATTTATTGCTGCCTTGCTTTTAGTGCCAAAAGACTGAAAAATCTCAACATCCAGCGAGGCGAGATGGGAATGAATGGAACTCCACCATCCCTGCAAGAGGTTGGGAGCACTTTGTGTTGATGTGGAACACTCACCAGGCTCACGGTTAGGTGAAAAAGCCAGTGTAGATCAGCGTAAGGGGGCCTACTTTTTGAGCATTCTCCAGATGTGCAAACTCGCGCTCTCTCACCTCAGGAGACAGACTGCACACATGAAATGTGGTATGAGGAGGAAAGCTATCCTCCTATCCAGGTCAGGAACAGAGACTCAGCCAGGTGAGTGACCTCAGAGTCCCAGCACACCTCTGCTTAGGGAAGCCCTAAGCCTGCTTCCTTCCAGCCCAGTGTCACCTCCTTCCTGAGAGCCCTCCTGCCCCACAGCCCAGGTGGTCGGCTGCTCCTTGCCCGTGTGCATGACAGAACCCTGCACACTGACCCCATTTACTGGGCTGCTTACTGGGCAGATGGCCCAGCTCTCCCCTGCAGCTCGGGGGAAGGAATGGCTCACTTGGGACACTTGGCTGTTAACGTTCTACTAGGGGCCCCTTGGGCCCCTCGTGTCAGGCAAGGAAGCCCTTCCTATGGAGGAGTGCCAGTATTCTGGGAGGATGGTCCAAGGCTCCTGCTACTTCCTAAACTGCCCCAGCAACCCCTGACCAGGGCTCCTTGACAATCTGCTTCCCCAGTGGGCCCAGCACAATGGGGTCAGGGATGTTCCCGGCATGGTTGGAAGGAGCCCCTTACCTGACGCTCAGGCTTGTGCGGCTCCATTAGCTTCACCACTTGCCCCTGCTGCACCAGGATGACCTGGGAGTCACCGAGCCAGGCAACGTGCAGGGTCTTCCCTGCGATGAGGGCACACACACCCGTGGTGCCGCTCTGCAGCCGCTGTGAAGAGAGACGGCCACGAGGGGTGAGGGCAGGCTGAGCACCTGCCCCACAGGCATACGGGGTCCAGACTGAACAGCGGTTGGAATGGGCTCAGCCAGAAAAAGGAATGGAGTGCTGACGTGCGATGGGCACGGTGAATGTCACAGGATTACGCTGCATGGAGGGAGAGCACATCCTGTGTGAGCTCACTTATGTCAAACTCTGGAAAATGCACACTCAATCGTCTGTTGTGTCAGAAAGAAGATGAGTGGTTGTCTGGGGAACAGGTGGGCAGGAGGGTGGGATGACAGGGTAGGAAGAAACTTCTGGGGGTGATGAATATGTCCATTATTGTGAAGGTTTTGGAGGTACCCAAGCCTATCAAATCATACACTTTAAATATGTGCAATTAATTACTTATGTGTCAATTATATCTCAATAAAGCTGTTTAAAAATAATAATAAGGTGGGGCCATGCAGGGATAGCTGAACAGGTTGAGCACTTGCCTTGCAAATGCAAAGTCTGGGGTTTGAGCCCCAGCCCATGCAACCCCATATGTTTAACTGTGGTGCAGCTGGTAACCACCAGGATGGCTTGGTGGTAAAGTAGCTCACCTCCCATGTGGGAGGCCCCCAGTTTGGTTCCTGCCCTGCGCGGCCCCACATCCACCTGTGTGGAATGAAACTATGTCACAACTAATGATGTACAGCTATGGAGACTGCTCTGGGCCCACCTCCCTTCTCTCAAACAATAAAATAAATCTTTAAAAATAATAATCATAAACTAAACACCTGCTTCAGAGAGTCCATTCTTGGCTCTGAGAGTCAGGCCTGAGGTTGGGGATCTTTTTTATTATACCTACTATGGATGACAGTGGCCAGGAGGGCTGAGGCATTTCACTGGTTCCCACCTTATGGTCTTACATGCCACAGGGCTTTGCTGATTTGTGTTCTATGCTCAGAGCACCTGATGACAGTGCTGCCCTGACACCAAGTCTCCTCATCAGCTGTGTTAACCGGGGGCAGGCATTTTAAACTCTCTGGGCCTCACTTTCCCAATGTATGAAATGAACGCAATCTTAGTATTTGTTCCACAGGGCTGTAGGAGGACCCACTGAAGAGACCACAGGTAAGGGTCAGTTGTGGGTAAGTTCACAGGGATGCCAGGGGCATTCTTTCTTCTTTCAGAAACAGATGCCTCTTCCCTGGATGGCTCTGACTCCCAGGGGGCAGCAGCACCTGCCGAGATCCTGCCCAGGAGAGCAAGGGCACGTGGGGCTGTGTACGATTCATGTTTTCTGTATTTTATGATGCTTTGGCAAATCAGAGTCCTTGCTAACCCCAGAGCGAATGCTCCCCCAACCTCAGGGCCAGCTAATTCCTAAAGATAGCAAACGTGTCCCCCATGTGCACCTTTCACGCATAAGCCAGTGGTTGGGGGCCCGTGTCCTCAATGACCTCCTTTGTCTCTTGTGCCAAGCCAATGTACCCCCTGGCCTAGATGGCTGGCGACCAACCTTGCAGCTCAAAGCCCATAGAGGTGATTCCAATGATCCAATTCTAAGCTTGCTGTGACCTGCTGGTCCTGCCGTCCCTATGCTTTCCTGTCTCCCTTGGCTTCCTGATCCACCTGGCGCTTCCCCGTGCAGCCTTGCATCTCCTGTAGCCATCTGTAGCATGGCATCTCCTCTTGGGAACTGCACATAATAAATTCTTTCAGGGCAGTTGTCTCTGCGCTGAAGTCATCTTACTATATACTTAATTAAAGCAAAAGTCTGGGCACAACTTAACATGGCCCGCCCTTTCCCATGAGGCCTGTACACCCTCTGCTGCAGCACCGGTCCACGACTGCAGCAGGGGCAAGCTTTGTGTTCCTTCTATTCAAATGAAAAACAAGCCCCTCTGTCTGTAAGAATAAAACAACGTGACTACCAGCAGCATTTAGTGAAGACCTTCAAAGACCACCACCCACTTCAATTCCTATCCCTCTGCGGGGGCTGGGCCTCTCTGATGCTAATGGCTATGGGCCCCCAAACTGCAGAGGAAGCCCATCCACCCACCAGATCTCACCTCTCGCTTGGCTTTCCAGAGGAACATCTCGTCAGTGTGCTGGAAAGCTGCTCTGAGGGCTCCCGCAGGGTCTGTGAGCAGCTCCAGCTGGCGGGCAGCGTTGGCATGTACGTGGACAGCAGCATACCTTGCGGCGTCCACCCCTCCATGACCGTCAAACACAGCAAAGTAGGCGCGGTCCACGGGGTCCTGGTGGGGAACGCAACGGAAGTCACCACCCTGCTGGCTTCATACCCTTCAGAGGCCATGACCTGGCCAGAGGCTCTGGTCTGGGGATGAAGCCCAGGAGCTGACTGGACGTGTCAAGAAGGGTCCAGAAGATTCAGCATAGTCTTTACCATTAGACAACCCTCCGGAGCCTCAGTTTCACCTTCTGTACTGAGTTCCTGGGAATATAAGATGAGGCAAATGTACCAGGTGGCTCCTAGTGCTTGAGACAGAGCAGGGCTCAGCAATCATGCGTCTGGACAAATGTGTGCCCAGGGGCTCTGCTTATAACAGACTTGGGAAAGACACTTCTTATCTCAGCTCCTCAGCTAGGAAAGCAAGGTGGCTAGTGGCCTAGAAGTGCTGGGATGATGCATCGGGCTTTCAAGGCTTCTGGGAAGTGCTTTGAGAGCTGCCCAGCACCTTGGTCTTTAGACAGCAGCTGTAGGCTCCTGCCGTGGCTGTGGCTGGAAGCCCTGCTCAGCACCCAGGGTGGTTGCCTACCACCTGTGCAAGCCCTCCTAGGCTGATCTGACTAGGACACTGGCCTTATGCACCACCCAGGAGCCCAGGAGGTAGAGCATGCAAGGGGGAGCACTCACAGACAGGCCAAAGAGCTGGTTGAAGGTGGGAAGGCACACGTGCCGGTCCTCCATCTTGCGGCGAGTATTCCGGATGGCATGGATGGAGATCAGCCACTGCCGCTGCGGAGCTTGGGCAGTCAAGGGCACCTGCTTCTGCCACTGGCTGCAGACTTCCCAGAGCTGGTTAAAGAAGCTCCGTGCCAGGCCCTTGGCATCCAGCACTGATGGACAAGATGGGGGATTGTTAGGGAAGCACTAATGCAGACCAGCTGATGCTCTCCACTTGTTCTCCCCGCCTCCACTTCCTACGTCTGGAGAACTGTAAACAACCCATCACAAGCCTGCACAGGCCCCACCAGCCCGTCACCTTCTGGACATTCCAGCCTAGTAAACTACACATGACAGGCTGTGTCATTAGCAGTAAGAAATGGCTGGTTTATGGAAATGCTGGGATAGCTCAGCAGTTGAGTGCCTGCCTTGCAACTGGGAGGTCCAGGGATCGATTCCTGGCCCCGGCCCGTGAAAACCCATATGCTGAACTGTGGCTAAACTGGTAACCACAGGGATGGCTCAGTGGTAAAGTTTCTTGCCTCAGATGCGGAAGGCCCCCAGTTTGGTTCCTGCCCCATGTGGTCCCACATCCACCTGTGTGGAATGAAACTATGTCACAACTAATGACGTACAATTATGGAGACTGCTCTAGGCCCTTCCCACTTCTTTCTCTCTCTATCTCATCTTCTCTCAAATAATCAAATAAATCTTAAAAAAACGAAAGTCTGGTTTGGCAGTATGTACCAGGGGCTTCTTGCCCCATGGTGGAGCACCTCTACCCATGGGAGCCCACCTCAAGGAAACAGCTGGAAATGAAAAGATAATCTGAGGACAAAGAACAGAATCACTTACAACTGTGCATTAATTAGAAAAAATATATCCATGACAGAGTGAATTATGGTCTATTCTCTTAATGAAGAATTAAGTTGATATTAAAAATTATTTTTGCAACTAAACATCTAATTGCCATATGGCCAGGCAACTGCACCCCTGGCTATTTGTCCCAGAGAAATTAAGACTACGTTCACACAAAAAACTACGCCTGAGTGTTTACAGCAACTTTTTCTGTAACAGCCAAAAACCAGACGTCCTTCAATGTGCACACGTTTAAACAAACGTGGGTACATCAGCACCACACGTCACTCATCAGCAGAAAGGAGCCGTTGCCACACACAGCTACCTGATGACTCTCTAGGGAACTATGCTGAGTGAAAAAGCCAATCTCCAAAAGTGACATGCTATGTGATTCCATTTATATGCATTCTTGAAATGACAAAATTATAGAAATAGAGGAGATTAGTGATTGTTGGGGATTGGGGTGTGTGTGTATGTTAGGGTGACCACAGAGGGAAACATGAGGGAACCTTGTGGGACACTGTTCTGTATCTTGACTATGTCAGGATCTTGGTCATGATATTTCGCTGTAGTTTTGTAAGATATTAACTGTTGGAGGAAAGTGGGCAAAGAACACCTGTGATCCTCATGTGTTATAACTATATGTGAGGCTACAGTTCTCTCAAAATAAAGTTAAATTTTAAAAACTAAAGGGTAAAACAAAAATGGACTCCTACCGAGTTGGCAAGCATGTCAAATGCTTCTGTCATGTTATTAAGGAAAAACACTGATATTAAAAAAAGTGTTGCAAACAAAGGAGGAGAGAAATTTCCACGTACAGTTTAGTCATGAGTATATAAAAAAGCCTTTAACCACTTGGACCCAGAAAATAAAAGGCAGGGGAGGCACAAAGCCACACTCAGCAGAGGGTATTCACAGGTGGTGGTTTATGGGTGATGTTTTTTCTTTTTTTTTTTTTTTTTTTTTTTTTTTTTTTTTTTTTTTTTTTTTTTTTTTTTTTTTTTTTTTTTTTTTTT
>PVKE010014700.1:0-15913 GCA_004027555.1 Craseonycteris thonglongyai | reverse complement strand
CGCCCGGGCCGGAGCCGGGATTCGATCCCCGGTCCTCGTGGCCTCAAAGCGAGCGCTCAACCCGCTGAGCCGTCCCGGCTTTCCCCCTGATGTTTTTTCTTAAGTACACCTTTTTAGCGTTTTCCTAATTTTCCATTATAAGTTCTAGCCCCAAGGTGACAGTTTTCAAATATGTCCATCAATTCTTTGATATTTCCCTTTCAAGATTAGGAGTTCAATTCCCCACCCCCATTTTGAGTGTGCAACTTAGTGACCTGCTTTTAATAAATTAATTTTAGAATAAAACAGAAGTGACCATGAGTGGCTTCAGACACTAGGTCCTAAGAGACTCTGTGGCTTCCACCTTGCATGCCCTCTTTCTCACTATTTCTCTCTCCCTCTCTGTCTCCCTTGTGAGTCACTGGCTCTGAGGGAAGTCAGGAAATCGATTCCTATGCCAAGAAGACGCTCAAGCAGACCTGTGGAGGGTCCACATGGTATGGAAGTGAGGCCTCCTGCCAATAGCTGTGTGACTGAACTATCTTGGAAGTGGCCTGTGTCTGACCTCATGAGAGACGCTGGGCCAGAACCACCAGCCACTCCTAAATTCCAGACCCATAGAAACTGTGGGATACTAAATGTTTATTGTTTTAAGCTGCTAAATTTTGGGGCAATTTGTTATGTAGCAACAGGAAATACCCCCCACAACACGAATTTTAAAAGAAGAACCCAATCCTACCTAAATCTGACTCTAAAGAAAATATTAAAAAAGAACAGGTGCCACATCTCAGAGACTCAGTTCATTTGATGCACAAACCCCTCCTGGGACCCCGCTGGCCCAGGTGCAGCAGGCACAGGACTGGTCACATAGGAATGGGGCCCCAGGGCAAGTAACTGGAAACAGGGAAGATTCAGGAGTGTCATAGGTCATACTTGAAGGACTTGGGGAGTTGGACAAGTGCTCCTGCCCAAAGGCAGTGGCTATAGAAGAAAGTAAGGGGAGGTCAGGGGAGGCATGGAGCGTCTGGGAGTGCAGGTGGCCTAAGAAAGACACACTGAGGAAATCCACGAGGCAGGGGTGTCGCTGCCTCTACACCCAGGGCTCTGTGGCCATTCAAGCATTTGGTGAGAAGTGGGTTTTATCAGGTCTGAAACAAACAGAGAAGCTCAGGGCATCATTTACTTTCTTGCCTTAAGAGAGCACTGTGTTTTTGTCAACGTGTTTAAGCTTGAATCTTGGCTCCAGTACAGGACAATTACCATGAGAATGATAAGCTGTGGGAGGATTGCCTGGCCCACACACTCCTGACGCTGCTCACAAAAATTGCCTGCTTTCCTGGCACCCACGAGGATGGCTCACTGGGGTGGGGGTGGGGGAGCTGCTGGTGGCTCCACCTGAGCCGGCAGCATAGAGGTTTTATTCACATTTCAGTTCTTGGGTGGTCTCCTAACAACCACAGACAAACGTTGCTATTAATACGTTCTGCTCCAGGCGGGGAGCCCGGGTCTGCGCGGACGGCAGCAGCAGGCTAGATTTGCTCCTGCGTGGGCGCTTCCCTCTTTCAGCAGCCAGTGAGAGCCCCCAAGTGGAAGGCTCTGCCACAGTCCGTGAATGCACTGCTCCTTCCTGCCAGCAGGTGGTGCTGATTTCCGGCTGGGAGGAGGGTGGCAGGGCTAGGTTTGCAGAGGACAATGCATCACTGAGGGGCTATTTCCTGCACCTCCCAGACAGAAGCATGAGGCTGTGTTGGTATGGAACACAGGAAGGGAGCCAGGGAAAAGGGCCAGAGACGCGGATGAGAAGGGTCTGACACCTACTGCAAGAAGAGGCTGCGTGTTTTTGTTCTCTTTTCCCCACCTGTTCCTCATTTTGCTTGGCCTAACACTGAGACAGATAATACAGACATACCTCGTTTTATCTTGGTCCACTTTATTGTGCTTGACAGATGTTGCATTTTCTTTACAAATTGAAGCAAGACTTGCCCCACCCACCCAGCAAAAAGATTGCCACTCGCTTTATTGCGGTGGCCAGGAACCAAACCCACAATATCTCTGAAGTATGCCTGAGATTAAGTGACATGAGGGAGGTATTAGCATAGCAACACTAGGGTGGCGATCATATGCAATATATAAATGAACCAAACCAACACACAGTTCACCTTAAACTTACACAATGTTATATGTAAATATATCTCCATTAAAAAAGAATAATAGGGGAAGCCGGGATGGCTTAGTGGGTTGAGCGCTCACTTTGCAGCGCCGGGGACCAGGGATCGAATCCCGGCCCTGGCCAGTGCGGAACCATGTGCTGGGCTGGGGGCTCCCCCAGTTCAGTTCTCTCTCTGTCTCTGTCTCTGTATCTCTCTCTCTCTCTGTCAAAAAAAAACAAAAAAAACAAACAATAAAAATAAATATTAAAATTCTAACAAATGTATAAAAATAAATTATAAAAAAAAAAAAAAAAAAAAAAAAAAAAAAAAAAAAAAAAAAAAAAAAAAAAAAAAAAAAAAAAAAAAAAAAAAAAAAAAAAAAAAAAAAAAAAAAAAAAAAAAAAAAAAAAAAAAAAAAAAAAAGAATAATAAAGTAACATAGAAAGGAAATGGCAAAGAAAGAGAAATCTGCTGAGGCTCTTGTTGCCTCCAGGGCCAGGCTGGGCCCCAGGACCCACTCTGTCCTCTGCACCCCAACTGGCCCACAGCCCTGCCTGTGGTCTGACCTGCACCTTTCACCAGGGAGGATGCAGAGCATGCTGGGAATAAATGCTGGGGGGTCACCGCAAACTCTGCCTTGGGCTCTAGCTCACTGCACTTCAGGTCTGATATGAACAGACACTTTGTTGAAATACAACAGAAAGGAATTACTAGGAAAATGAAAGGAAGACATGCAAAATAAGAGCCTGGCCTTTCTAGGATGAAGCTCACTCCGTTTCTGGGCTCCTCTAGCCGCATGCATCGAGGCCGCCCCGCTAACCACTGTCTCAGGGGCAGGACACCTCCCCAAGCTCCATGGACGCCACCGGCTCCACCTGCCAGGGTTGGGTCAGCAGGCCCTGGGCCAAGTTCTGGCATTTTCCACCAGCTGGACATGGAGTCTGCCTCTGGACCGGCTCCCACGTCACCACAGGGCAGTGTCTGCTGAGGCAGAAGAGCAACAGTGCAACCGAGAGCACCTCGGTCTGTGTCTTCCGTGTAAAACGGGACATGCATTATCCACCCTGTGGCTGTTATGACGCCCAGTGAGCAGCTGCTGCCCCAGGTGGCTGGCTGCTGCCCCACCCCCGCCACTGACTTTGTGCTGAGTGCTTCCTCTGCGTCTTGATCCTGCACCCTGTCATAAGCATGTGTGTCCCGCACTGCTCCTTCAAAGCCATCAGCCGTGTGCTGCCATAACCCTCCTTCCACCCACAAACAGGAAAGGAGATGGAGACCACGTGAGCCCTGAGCCCTGCTTTCTCTCACACTGGTGCTCCCTGGCATGCCATCCCTTGTCCGAATGGCAAGCCTGTCTCCGGCTAAGTCTGGGGCCCCAAGAGGGAGAACTCACGGGTCACAGCCTTCTCTTTCTCCTCTTCCTCGTTGTCCACCTCCTCCTGTCGGGGCAACTTCATGAATTCAGAAAGGTCCCTCTGCAGCAGCTGGGAAACCGCTTCGTGGGCCAGAGATGAGGCAAGTGATGGTGGAGCATTCCTGGGACGGGAATGAGAAGTGAACTGGGAAAGGCTCCTCAGCTCCTCAGCAGAAGCCAGTTCCTTAATGCCTGCCCAAACCCTCCAGGGGGAGACCTCAGCCCTCCACCCCACCCAGGGAGGCCCTTCTAGAGGTAGTAATGGCTGACCACATCCCAACAGGGGGCCCCCACAAGCAGGTTGACGTCTGATCCTGGGGGAGCTGGGTAGATGTCCACACAATGCCATTCACTAGGGCCTGCACTATACCAGACGCATGCTGTAGCTGGTGGGGACAGGGTGTCATGGATTTGTCGTCTGTGTCCACTGGTCTTGGCATCCAGGCTAGACAAACTGCCTAACGTCTAGCCTGATGACAACATCTAGTCACTAATACTGGCTGGGGACTCCTGGGGGTTGGAGAGTCTTATGGGCTGGACTGTGTCCTCCAAAATTCATATGCTGAAGTTCTAACCCCCGTGCCTCAGAATGTGACCTTATTTGGCTATAGATGTAATTAATTAAGAAGCCACTCTGGAGTAGGGTGATGGCCTAATCCAATAACACTGGTATCCTTATGAAAAGGGGAAATTCGGATAGACACACACAACAAAGAATGGGTGATACAGGATGAAGGCACACTGGAATAATGAGCTTACAAGCCAAGGGTGGCCAGCAACAGCTAGAGGGAACCAGTCCTGCTGACACCTTGCTCTCAGACTTCCAGCCTCCAGAACTGAGACAATACATTTCTGTTGTCTAAGGTCCTTCATCATGGCCACCCCAAGAAACAAATCTAGGAAGCATAGGACCCCTGCTGCATTTGAAATCTGGGCTGTGCAGAGCCCATGGGGTTCCTGGTCTACCAGGGCAGCTGGTACAAGGAAATGCTGAGGGTGGGGGTGGGGGTGGCAGGTGGCAGGGCAATGGGGAGCCATGACCTCGGAGAGTTTTAAAGATGGATGTGACATGATGGGATCGGTCTTTCTCTGGCCTCACCATGGAGGATGGACTGAAGGGTAAATGCTGTGGGGAGGCCAAGGCCGAATCTGAACAGGGCCTGGTGGTAGACAGGAGGGGACAGAGCAGGTGCTGGGAAGGGGACCAGACAGGTTCCAGTCCACAGTGAGTCTCAGGTTTGGCTGAAATCTAGGGAACTGGGACTGGTGGGCATGTGGTCTGGACTGAAGATGGGGCCTTGAAATGAATGGGGGTGGAGGCAGTGGCTTGAAGGAACTCACTTGGTCAGAGAGCAGCCTGGGGGCCCGGAGCAGCTGGAGGAGTAGGATGACTCCAGAGGCAGCCACCTAGGGCTGTGGAGGAATGATTCCAGGAAGCAAGACTTGGTTGAGTGCTCTGAAGTTCACAGCTGTTTAGAACAGAGCCAGGGGGCGAAGCGGGTGGGGGTTGGGTGGGGGTTGGGTGGGCCCTCAATGTGGACAGAAATAGGAAAGCAATTGGAGGGAGGAAATGCGAACCTTGAGGGCAGGAGAAGAGGGAATAGCAGTTGCCAGAAAGTCCTGGGGAAGAGACTGAGGCCAGTGGAGGACTAGCAAAAATTCTTCCACACATGCACCATTCCACAAACTCCCAGGCCTGCCTGCCCAGCCCCCAGCCTTGGGGCTGGCTCCCACACCCTTTTTCTTGGAAGGCCCTCCTGGTTTCTCTAGGGATAGGGGTCACTCTCTCCACCCCCGTGCCTCTACAGCCTCTAGGACCACATCCTGACCCTAGACTCTGCTTCCCCAACAGTGGCAACTCCTTGCAGGCCAGAGGGCGTGTGTTTACCCCCATGTGCCTTGCCCTGAGGGCTAGAGGCCAAGGCCCAGGGTGGGTGTCCAGTGATTCTCTGCTGGGCTGACACACTCAGCTTACCCTGAGGGCAAGGACCTTCTAAAAGCCTAGAGGATGGGTCATGTCCCTTTGGGGATGGGCATTCATGGTATGTCTATAGATGATCTTAGGAATCTACTGGGATGAATGAGAGGGTGACTCAAAAGGAGAAACCTCTGGAATTGTCTTTGGAAAACAACTAGCCAAGAGATGAGAAATGAGTTCCGCTGCTGTTTGGGGATTTCCGGCCCATCCCTGGGTTTTCTTTTTTCACAGCAGGGAGAAGGGGCGCTTGTTCTCCCTGCCCCTGGTGAGGTCAAGCTGCAGCTTCCTGCAGGCCCTCTGAAGCCCTGCCACTGGGGGCAGAGGGCAGCTTCCAGCAGTGGGGACCCACACAATGCCTGGCTGCAGGCCACAGGCTTGCTTCCTGGACACCCCTCCTGCTTCATTGAGGGGTCCCACCCAATACATCCTCCAGGCACTCAGTCCTTGCAGCGGCCAGAAGATGCTTTGCTGAATGGGACAAGGTGTGTGTGCAAGGCCCAGGGACCTGAGAAACTCTAGTCCTGCCCACCTCAGGGGGGTTTTCAAGGAGTTTCTGGGTTAGCAGCAGAGATGAAAATGCACATAAATAATACAGTGTAAGGTGTGCACAGCTCGTGTGTGTGTGTGTGTGTGTGTGTGTATATGTGTGTGGGGGGGGAGCTGAGATGTGACTCAGAATTGCTAATAACAAGGGGAAAGACAGGATGTAAATCATCACACCCTTGAACTCAGTGATGTGATTTCCAGTCTCATAAAAGATACCATTACAATCTGAAAGAGCTCCATGGAGCAACATGCTCAGGGCCCTTACACCCAAGAGCCCTTGAGCTCAAGCTCCAGGGACAGAAGGTGGAGTCAAAGGAGGGGCCTAAGGCAGCTAGGGGAATTCTGAAGATGCCTGCACCACCTCCTCCTGGTCTCTCCCGTCACTAATGGTCTCAGGCCAGTTCTGCCATCCTGCTAATTAATGGGAGCCATTTAACACCTGAGCCTAGGGCCAGCAGCCTCCTCCCATCCCCTCAGGCCTCAAAGGGCCCCATTCAACTTCAAACAAGTCCTGCTTTCCCACACATTTAGCTTGAGACACCTGCTCTCCCTCACAAAACTTACTACCCCCAATGCCCTGCACCCCACAGAACCTTTGACTGATTCCTGACTTCTCCAGCTTAGGCCCCACCCTGAACAGGAGGGTGGTCACCTGCCCCTGCCCAGCCACCCTCCTCTTCCTTGTCCCCTTCCTGTGAAGCAAAACCAGCCCCACTGTCCTAGACCCCACCTCTCATACATCTCTTCTCTGTACCCTCTCCTCCTCCAACCTGGGGACTGACCCTCAAGCTGGTGCCCCTCCCAGGCCCCACGCTGTGGCTTATCCTTCCTCTGACAGGAGGCCACTCACCCAGAGGCCCAGCTAACCTGGGGCTCCATTGTTACAGGACAGCCTTCCCACCTTGGTCCTCAGCTTGTTCCTCTGTCCCCACAGACACACTGTTCTTGGCACAGCAGTGTGCTGTTTTCCTTTCACTCTCAAGGCCTGAGCAGCAGGGGTGCCAATCCTCCCTGGGCCTGCCTTTCCTTTCACAGCTCCTGAGCATCTATGGAAGGCCCAGTGGCTACTGGGAGGACAGACCTGGTGGCCCAGTCCCCTTGGCTCCCCTTCTCTCCTCTGAGGGCTGCTGCTGGGCCTGAGCAGTGGGGTTTCCTCGCCTCCCATTCTTCGTGCTCCTGGCCCTCCTCTGCCCTCTCCCGCAATCCCTAGCATCTATCTAGCACTGCCAATGTGGGGTTGTGGGGCCTGCTCACCCGCCTCTAAAATATTTCCTCAAAGCTGAACAAGCCCGCAACCCCTTCTGCACATGCTGCGCCCTGAGGGACATGGTCACTGGGCCTGTCCTCCTGAGCTCTGTGGAGGCAAAGGGGATGCTGGGGTGGATGTGGCCCTGGGGCAGTCCCACAGCCAGCGGCCTCTGTGCTCAGTGACATAGGCTCCCATACTGCAGCTGCATGGGCGAGAGAGTCGGTGACTCTGCTGGGGCCTCGGGGTCCTTCCAAGCAGGCCCTCAGAGGGGTGTGTGAGCTGATCTGCTGCAAAGGACACACCCTGAGGCAGTGACTAGGGATGATGTGGTGACTAGGGACCATGCACATGGCCCCTCAGGGAAGGATGAGATCACATGGATGCTGCATGGGTCCTCAGTCCCCGAGCCTCCCCGTGAAGGCTGCTGGTAGGCACACAACTTTTTATCTCCCTCAAAATCTGTTGTGTCCCCTCTCTGAATCTCAGCTTCGTCACTTGTGAAACAGAAAAAGCACCACCGCCTCTTGGGTCTTGGTGGCTGGGGTGGGTGGGCAACCTGGCCTGCACACTGGGCACATGGCCAGGCCCTGCCCGTCCCCGACGCTGAGGCCTTAGCCAGTCTCCTAACCTACCTGGCCTCTGCTTCCCCATCTGTGAAATGGGACAGAAACAACCCACTACTTAGCATCTGTCATGGGTTGAACTGTGTTCCCCAAAAAGATACTTTGAAGTCCTAACCTGTAGTGGATCAGTATGGGACCTCAATTGGAATTAGGGTTTTTTACAGGTATAAGATGAGGTTATACTGCAGCAGGGTGGGCCTCATGTCCAATAGGACTGACGTCCTTAAAAGAAGAGAAGACAGGAGAGATGCCATATGAAGACAAATGGAAGGACACCGTGTGACAATGAGGGCCAGATGGGAGTGGTGTGTTTCCAGGCCCAGGCACACTAAGGACTGCTGATAATACCAGGAGCTAAGAGAGGGGCCTGGAACAGTCTCCAAGACAACCTTTGTTTGAGAGCAGGACCCTGCTGACACGCTGACCTCTGACTTCCAGCCCCCAGAGCTGAGTCAATACATTCCTGTTGCTTGAAGCCACTCAGCCTGTGGTGCTTTGTTACAGCTGCCTGGGAAACCAACACAGTGTTGTCACGGGGATTTGTGGAAGGAACATAATCGGCACAGGGCAGGATATGTGGGGTAAATGCCAGGGTCGAGGTCGCATGTGGCATGCACCGTGCCCCTCGCTTGTGCCCTGTGCTGTGCCCTCCCGGTGGGTGCCTGGCATACCTGCTGTTCAGGAAGCTCACAGCCAGCTCAGCCAGCTCGCCCTCGACCTCCTCCTGGCTCAGCACCGGCCCCGGGGCCTTCCATGGCAAAGGACGCTCTGGGCTCAGCGGGGCTGGGAAGTCATGGAGGAACACGTCCAGGAAGCCAGGGGTCTCCTCTGCCATCTGGATGCTCTGCTGTGGGGCTCCAGAGGCCATGCCCAGAGCATCGCGGGGGGCCTGCTGCTGGGGTTCCCGTCAGGCGACACTCTGGGGAGAGGTGTGAGGGTCAGCTGAAAACACAAGCTGCTCAGTGCCCTGCTCTGGGGTCACCATGCCTTCACCCTGCAGTGCTCAGTGCCTGGTGCCCTGCTCTCTCCTGTGTCTCCAACAAGTCACATGGCAGGTGCTGTACCAAGCCCAGGGCTCAGGCTGAAGGGCCAGACCGCCTGGCCTAACACACAGCTTAGGAGGCCCAAGTAATCGGGAGGGACAACCCTGGTGTCCCAGTGCAGGTCTGAGAAGAAACACAGGGGAGCCTAAAGCAGCAGCTGCAGCAGACAGACCCAGGAGCGGTGCTTGCATAGATGTCCTAAAGGAGAAGGTGTGTTTCTGGAAGAGGTGGCCAGAGTGGCCAGCAGCAGGCAGGAGCAGGACACCAAGACCAGGCCACTGAGGAAGGTGGATGTGGCAGGTGAAGGGGTTCAACTTGACCTGGGACCTGGGCAGCCAGGAAGGAATGCTGTCTGTGAGTCTAGGTACCCAGAGGGGAGAAGAGACACCTATCGGGGGACAAAAGAGAAGTGCCGGATGGGACAGAGGCAGGGCCCCCCGGCAGGGCCCACATGCAGGAAAGGACTGGCCTTGTGCTGCTGCAGAGATAGACCAGAGGAGGAGCGGGAAGGGCTCCCTAGAGGCCGTAGGGCACCCCAGGGTGTGGGCAGGAGGGAAGCAGAGGGTTAACCCAGGATAGTCAGGGGTGTCTGGATGTAGTGAAGCCTATTAAGTCCTCTCTTACAGGAGGAGTCCAGGGTTTCCAAAGGCCCTGCTGGAGGAGGGACAGTGGATGGCACAGGTCACTGACCCCACTGCCCCAGGCCCAGCTCCAGCCTTGAGGGTTCTTCCTCCCCACAACCGAAGGAAGAAGAACTTACCAGCTGCCAGGGCCTGTGCATTACCCAAAACACCCCTGGGAGCCAAGATGTGCCCCTATGTCACCGATGGGAACGAATGATGGGATACAGGAAGGACTCTGGAGCCCAAGCTTGTCACCCCCTCCCCCACCCCATTCTTCTGGTACCTGAAGGTGTCACTCACCTCCATCCTCCACACAAGGTAGCTCCTCTCCCCCAGCTCAGGGCCACTGATTTCTGCCAGCCCACCCTCTCCACCTCACACCCACCCTCTTTCTGCCCAGCCTGCTCCTCTTCCATTACTGTACCAGTCAAGGCCATTTGTCAGACACTTCGATGGCCCAGAGGGCCTATCAGACTACCACCTCTCACTCACAGCCCTTGACCTACCCTGTCCCATAGCGTCTTTCTTCCCTCCCCTCTTGGGGTTAGCCTCTGCCCCTCACTCTCCCCCAATCCCACTCGGGGGCAGCCCAGCCTTCTCCAGGACCCACTTTCTTTTCTTTTCTTTTTTTTAAGATTTATTTATTTATTTATTTTATTGTTTTTGAGAGAGAGAGAGAGAGAGAGAGAGAGAGAGAGAGAGAGAGAGAGATACAGAGAGAGAACTGAACTGGGAGACTGGGGGAACTCCCCAGTTCAGCATATGGAGGACCCACTTTCTAACACACATATCCAGATACGTCACCTCCCTGCCACCTGCTCAGCACAGGCCCCTCACTCTTGCCCCTTCCTCTTTCTCTTCATAGCATCCAGGCTGGGAAACTCTTTCTTGGGAACAAATCCTACAAATTTATCCCTCAGGGAATCAAGTGTTGCCCAACAGTAACAACTTGACGCAGAAATCCAAACAGTAGCCCAAGTTCTAGGAGGAGAATCTGGGGAGAAGTTCATATAGCCCATTCTCTCAATGAGAACTTCCAGGGGCTGATGAGTGAACGCAGAGGGCAGGACCACAGGAGAGACTGCCAGAATCATCAGTCAGAATATCTACAGACCACATCTGCAAACTTCACCAAAGGGCAGCTGTGGGCAGAGGTTTGAAATTGGGAGGATGAAGGCAGCTCACAGCCCACTGAACACAGTAGGGGGAAGAGCTGTCCTTGTCAAGAACTTAGTACAAGTCTTTTGAAGAATGAAGATGAAAAACATAAGGGATGAGGCTGAAGGGGAGAGGGAGAGTTAGATGTCTAATCAGTGACAGCTCCAGAGGGCAAAGGGCAAACAGCGGTCAATTAAAACAACACAAAACCTCTCTTTCCAAAGATAGAAAACTAAAGTTAATTTTTAAAAGGAGACACAGAAATAATATAGAAATAGGGTCACTCATGATGGAAGGTTAGGGGAACAGAATTAACTGGAACTGAATACAATGCAGCCTGTGTTATAAAGGCAAACAGGTAATAAGGTCAAGAATATAAAATAAAGAAGGGAGACCAAGATGTGAGCAGGACGGACAACTACATGATGACCACCAGGGTTCTAAGACTGTGAAATGGGGAGATCAGGAAACAGCGGACACCATGGGGGTGGGGTCAGCTGGGGAGAAGGCTGGCTAGGTCACACCAGCTCCTGAAGATGTAAGAATCAAGCCAATGAAAACAAGACAGTGAGAATTTCCCAGCAGGTTCAGACACCCTTGGACAGAGAAACAGGCCTCTTCTACATTCCCCTCCTCTGCATTCAAACTCCTTAGGCCTCCTGCTGCTGACAGGAGAGAAATGCGAGTAATGCAGAGCTGTTCCAAACAGTGGGTACCGCGCAGGCTGGGAAATGCTGAGCTCAGAAACAAATACTCCACAGGCATTGACATCTCGGCCTTGTGTACTTGTGTGATTAGGATCCAACGAGAGGGCAGCGTACTAACTGACCTCCCCAGAATGCACAGGAGGGCCCTGGTTTGAGAACCCTGGCTCACAGAGTTCAGGGTCTTTCACTTTCAATCTCACTTGCTGGTGGTGGTGTTGCTGGACATTTTGGAATGTACGAGCCTCCCAGCTTTGGGATGATGTCTCTTGTGTCTGGAGACCCCTTCCCCTCAGTGGGCCTGTTTCCCTGGAGGTTGGACACCCTTACTCTCTCTATTGCAGACCTGGTCTCTGTCATGCTCCTGCTCACCACGCAGGGGTTACAGATGTGCGCTCTATGCCCATCACCCCAAGCCCAGGGTCTGGCATGGACCTGGGTGGCAGCCTGTGACCTATGTGTGCTGAGGGGGCCCTGGGGGGTGAGGCAGTGCAGGTGTAACCGTGCTCATGTGTAGGGTCAGCCTGCGTCCTGCGGGCTGGCTTACTCTCAGGGCCTGGGCTAGCCACCACCCACTCTCACAGACAGGCAGGTAGCCCAGAGCCACCCTGCCTACTGAGGACCAACCAGGCTTGTTTCTGCATTACCTGGAAGGGGCAAGGAGAGGAGCCAGGACAGAAACCAGGACATGGCTTCTGTTCTCTGAGGCCCAGCTGGTTTATGATATACGAGTAATTTCCTTCCCTGCCCTTCCTCTTTTTTTTTTTTTTTTTTTTAACAAACCCTGGACTCTATGATGAAGCCACATAGATATGAGCAAAACAATCCTTGTCCTCAGGAGCCTGGGGTCTAAAGATAAAGGTACAAAAACTGCAGGAGGGAGGGATTCCTAACACAAAGGGGGAACCAGAGGCAGCCCTAGACGTGGCAGGAGGGATGGGGGCAGTGCTGTGGACCTGAACTCATCTCAGGAGCAATGCAGTGCCCAGCAAGCAGGCAGCAGGACTAGGGAGTGTGGGATGAGGCCAAGCTGAGCCTAGTGCAGGGGTGTCCCAACTAGGGATGCTGGTGAAGGCTCAGGAGGGACTTGCACATGAGTCTGTGTAAGTTATCAAGGACCTGGGGTGGACATGGGAGGGACACTGGGCTCCCAGCCCCCACTGCCACCTGCTTTGACTAGTCTGGCTAAACACAGCCTCCATATCCTCTGGGGTCCTGAAATGACACCCCTCTGCATTGCTCATCAGGTTCATGCCTACCTCCTGAGAGGGAAACCCCACCCATCCTGCTGCATCAGTCACCAAACCTGAATTCAGCCTCTCTCACCAGCCCCGTCTTTCATTTCTGTGCCCCTGCTCTAATGTGCTCCTTCCTGTGCCTTGCTGGTGGCATTGCATTTTGCCCTGAGAGTTCTCTGATCCAAGTTCTGCTGAAATCATCACAATTTTAGGGTCCAGCCCTCTGTCTTGCATGGCTCTAGAGCAGTTTCGCTGGCACCTGACTTGTAAAAAGTCCATTTTATTCCATTTAAATTATTGATTTTCAGAGATGCTGGCATAGCTCAACAAGTTGAGCACTTGCCTTGCAACTGTGAGGTCTAGGGATTGAATCCTGGTCCCAGCTCATGCAAACCCATAAGCTGAACTGTGCAGTGCAACTGGTAACCACTGGGATGGTAGTGAAGGTTCTTGTCTCCCATGTGGGAGGCCCCCAACTTGGTTCCTGCCCTGTGCACCCACACATCTACCTGTGTGGAATTAAATCATGTTACAACTAATGATGTGCAAGGGAGACTGTTGGGTCCTCCCCCGCCTCTATCTCTCTGTCTGCCTCTCTTTCTCACTTTCTGTCAAAACAGTAAATCTTTAAAAAGATAAAATATTTTCCTCTAGTTTACTAGTTTTGACTCATAAGCTCAATTAATGCATATTTGTACAACTGCATTTTTCTAGGTCTGCACAAAATACTTGTTGAGTCCTGCTTACTTCAGAATCCAAGTGAAGAAAAAAAATAGCAATCCTTAGAAAAGGAAACTGTATCCTTATTACAATACAAAAGCATTGCATTTATTGTTGCTGTTTTTTTGTACAAATGGAGAATCTTATTTATTTGTGATAAGCACAGAGAAGTTTGTAAATCCTTCTAGATACCTTCCTACATATATATTTTTTCTTAAAAATAATTTTCTTTGTGGGGGTTATAGGGATGGGTATCAAATATATGGTGATAGAAAGAGAGCTGATTCTGGGTGGTGAGCACATAATGCAATGCATAGACAATATGATGCAGAATTGTACACCTGGAAACTATGTAACTGTTACCAACCAATGTCACCCATCAAATTTAACAATAAAAATATTATGGTAAAAGATGCATAATGTACAATTTATCATTCTACCCATTTTTAAGTGTATAGTTCTGTGGCATTAAACACAGTCACATTATTGTGCAACCAGCACATTTTGCAGGCTGACTTTATCACTAAATTATAAGTACCTTGAGGTCAGGGACCCCACCCCTGTGCTCTCAGGCATAACATGGCCTTTGTGCATGGCAGCTGGCAAGTACAACAGCAGAGAGGTGTCAGCTTCCTTCCACCACCATCAGAGGGTAGTGTGGGCTGAGATGTGCAGCCTGAGGCCTGGGAATTTCAAAGAGGAAGTTAAGACACTAAGGAGCAGAGAACGGTTTTAAAGACAGGGTTGGCTTCAGGTAATATCTCAAAGGAATTCTACAAATGAACTTGTATGAAGTTTTATGTTTACCTCTCACAACTATGCAAAAGAAGTGCAAGTTACTGGGTTACAATGCAGATAAAAAAATAGGCTCAGGGACAGTAAACAACCTGCCTAAGGTCACAAAGGTAGGAAGTGGCAAGTGGGGGGGTGTTCTTCAGATGCTTTTATCAGTTCCAGATTTCCAGATGCTTTTGTCAGTTCCACTTTGATTACAGAAGGAAAAGAGTGAAATTGGACAATAGGCCGGATATGAACATAAAGACCAGAAGTGAGCTGGAGATGACCTCAGAGTGCAGGCCTCACAGTCTCTCTCCCATGGTCGAGCATAGCTTGGCCCACAGAACTTGCCCCAGGGGACATTATGAGGATATGTGTCACTCAGGACATGTGTCCAGCTGGTTAGAAGACTTCAAGAGAGGAGTCCATCACCATACACGAGTCCCCACTATGTGCTAGGCAATGCATTAAAATTCCTACAATCAGGTGGCATACCATTCTATTGCCCAGAGAGGTTAAGGGGCTTGCCAGAGGTCACACAGCTGCAATGGTGGAGCACAGGGCTTCCCTGCCTGAAGTTCTAGCTCACACATGTCCCGCTTAAGCTGCTGCAGCCCAAGCACTTGTTTTAACTAAAACACTCACCTTAAATATACTTGGGGGAGGATCAAGGGTAGGAGCAGGCTATGGGGTGGGGGCACTCGGGCAGAGATGCAGTCTTGCTAAGATGCAGGGCTGGTGGGGTAGGGGTCAGGACAGTGGGCCACGCCAGATGCTCCTGGGGGCAGGCCAGACCCCGAGCAAACGGGGGCGCGTCACCCCTCAGCACCCCATTCTCCTTCACAGCCCTCGGTTTCCACCTGGCCTTGGCCTGGCCACACCCCCAGCGGGCCAACGGCCCCTCGTTCTGTACCCTTGGCTCCCCACCCCCCAAATTCCCCGCCTTAGTTTCCTCAGGTCTCCAGCTGATCCCCTCGTTATGCGGCTGTCCGCTCGGCTCCCGAACCCCTCGAATCTCCCCATCTCGGCCTCCCTGCCTAGGCAACCCCTACATTCTGCCCCTCCCAATCCTCAGCGCCCCGTTTCCCCTGCACACCTCGGACTCTCACCTGAGCCTCAGCCCGGCGCCGTCAGCCCCCGGTCCCGTGCTCTGGGATTCCTCACCCTTAGGTCCCCGCGGGCCTTACCTGCCACCCCGCTGCTGGGCGCCCTGCGCCGCGCCTGGTCAGCCCCGCCCACTTCCCGTCCCCAGGCGCGGCGCAGGCGCAGTCGGGCCCTGGGTGGGCGCGGCGGGGCTTCTGCTGCCCCCTAGCGGCCTCCGGACCCTTGACTGTGGCCCTTTCATTTCAGGTGGAGAACTGCGTTCCACCTGGAGGATCGCGGAGCATACGCGGCCTTCATAATGGGTTCTGGAGCCGCTCACGGGCGACTTGGTTCACTTCCCAGCCTTGGATGAGTGGGTAGTTGGGGTAAAGCAGCGCCCAGAAATTAAGCAACTTGTGCAGTCAACAGCTATTTAGTGGCAGAGTAGGGATGCACACCCAGACTGCCCAGCGCCGACCATCCAGCAGGCAAGCAGGCACGAGCCTGAGCCACCATACATTTAGGGACTGTCAGTTTTCCGTTGCTGCTATAATTACAAATTAACTGTTCTGAGTCCGCAAAGTCTCGGGCAGGAATCTGTTCCCTTGTCTTTTCCAGCTTCTAAAGA
>PVKE010014699.1:0-34549 GCA_004027555.1 Craseonycteris thonglongyai | reverse complement strand
TAAAAATATCCTACAAATTATAACATACTTAATGGTGAAAGACTGAATGCTCTTTCCTCAAATCAGGAATAAGACAAAGATGGTATTATACTCACCACGCAGCAGTGTAGTGAAGGTACTAGTCAATAAAATGTATTTAAATTTAAAAATAAAGACATTGATTAGAAAATAAAAAAATTATCTTTATTTAGAGATGGCATAAATTTTTCTTCAATAAATCTGATGGAATTCACAAAAAAATCTCCTAAAACTAAAAATCGAATTTTAAAAAGTTGAAAGATACAAACTCAACATAAAAAAATTATATTTCCATATTTGAGCAACAAAAAATATGAAAGTTTAGTAATTAATTCTAATATCATCAAGTTAAGAGATACTCAGGGATAAAGCTGAAAAAAATTTGAAAAACACTTATAGACTGAAAACTATATAATTTTATTGAGAGAAATGAAAGAAAACAATATTCTTAAATGTCAATTCTCAAATTGATATATTCAACACAACTCTAATAAAAAAACTCAGCAAGTTTTTCTATAGAAATTGACAAGTTGATTCCAGTTTATAAGGAAACACATGGAACCTGGAAGAGACAAAGCAACTTTGAAAACCAGGAAGAATGAAAGAGAGCTAAAACTACTTGCTTTCAAGAATTACTTAAAAACTAGAAAAATTAAAATAGTATGGTACTAGTATAAACAAAGACAACAGAACAGAACATTTAGAAATTAACCCTCACATACATACATGTATACGGACAACTGATTTTTGACAAAAGCTCCAAAGCAATGAAGGTAAAAAAGAATAACAGTATAAATAATGCTGAAGCAAATGGATATCCACATACCAAAAAATGAACTTAGAGCCATACCTCACATCATACATGAAAATTAACTGAAAATGAATCATTGACCTAAACATAAAACTTAAAACTATAAAACTTGTAGAAACAAAACAAAACAAAACAAAACAAAACAAAACAAAAACACAGAAATTCTTTGTGGTCTTACGTTAGGCCAAGATTTCATATGGTCCTAAACAAAAGTAATTGATAAAGTGACCTTAAGCAAAATTAAAAACCTATAATCTTTAAGACATTGTTAGGGAAAAAAATAAGCAAAGGCATAAAAGAAAATATTTGTGATGCATATATCTGATAAAGAATTTATATCCCGAATACATAAAGTATTCTCCAAACACAATACTAAGAAAATAATCAATTCAGTTCTTAAAAAGGGCAAAAGATTTGAACCATCATTTTATCAAAGAAAATGTCTGGAAAGCAATAAGCTCACTAAAAGACATTCAATATAATCAGTCATTAAGAAAATTTAAGTTAAAATGAAAATAAGATAACATCACATGCCTATTTAAATGACTAAATTTTTAAAAGGTTATCATTGAAAGTGTTGGTGATGATGTGAAGGAACTGGAACTATACATACTTACAGTAAGTATGCAAAATAGTACAAAGACTTTGGAAAACAATTTGACACTTTTTTAAAAATTCAACATACACCAGCCATACCACTTCTAGGTTTCAGCCAAGAAAAAAAAAATGTACATACAAACATTTGCACATGAATATTCATAGCAGTTTTATTTTTAATAGTCTAAAACTAGAAACAACTTAAATATTCATCAATGAATGAATAAACAAAATATGGCACATTCATACAATGGAATGAATTATTTAGACATGAATTTCAATGATTATGTTGAACAAAAAAAGCCAGACCAAAAAAGTATACACAGACATGGTTATATTTACATAAAACCGTAGGGAATGTAATCTATAGTGACAAAGCAGATTAGTTGATTGTGGGGATGGGAAGGTGGGTGAAGGTGAAGGGAGAGAGAAGAGATTGCAGGTTGGGCACAAAGCACTTTTTAGAAATGACAGTCATGTTCACTATCTTGATTTTGGTGTTAATTTCACATGTATTTACTTATCAAAATTTCAGTTTATCGTATACCAAGAATACCTTAGTAAAACTATTTTTAACAAGAATAAAAATAATGTTTTTGTTTGGAAAAAACACACTTTGAAAAGATCAGGGAAATTTTTCTAGGGTTTAGAAACTCTTAGGCAGACCAAATCAACATTTGAGAGTACCAGTGATATTTTCTTCATCAATTTCACTGATGAGTCAACCATGGATAGGTAGTACAGTACATTCTTCAGAATATGGGTGTTGGGCCCAGGTTAAAATGCTGGCTTTGCCACTATTGGTAATTTCACCTTGAAGATAGTTAATATTTCCGAGTTCTATTTCTTCATCTGTAAAATACCTTTAGTAATATAACTCAAAGAAATTACAAAGATTGACAAAAATACTTAAGTAGTAGTTACTAAAGGACAATTACAAGGTAAATCTTTCATATGAATTATTCTAATTATTTGTAATAACCGAACCTGATTATTTCATAGATTAGGAAACTGAGACTTCAAAAGAATTAAGTTCCCATAGCTATAAATGGTAGAACTAAGATTTGAACTCAGATAGTATAACTTCAGAATCACAGTCTTTAACTGATAATGGTTATAAACCCCATAGTATAAACCATACATAGAGTAGGGACTTGTTAAATGTGTTAAAATAAATTAGCATCTATTATCATCACTGTCCCAAGTCATCTGTTTTAATATGAGACATACTAAAACAGAGCTCTGCATGAATACTACAATTTCCCAACAGTCTTTATAGAATCATGACAAGAAATAGAGTCTGTTATTCCTACATTACAAATTTGATTATGTCATATTCCAGTTTAAACATTTTCAGACTTCTCACTGTCAATTTTCATTACATAGGATATATAGCATACAAGAACCCTGAAAGCATAGGGTGCAGCTTAGAGGAGCCTTCACTACCTATTATACCTTTCCAATCCCCAAGAAACTCATCATTATAATTCAAGTTCAAGTTAAAATGCAATCTCTGGTCCTCTCCAATTTCCTAATCAATTACTTTATTTACTTATTTATACTTTGCCACATTTTAAAAGATTTAAGAAACTCCCATTTCTCTCAGACATTCATACAACCCTCTTTTACTACTATCATTATGACCCTTAACCAGAAATACTGAAATGATTTGTTTATATATATCTGGCCCACTGGACTGAATATTACCCTAGTTACGGTACCTAACCAACTGCCAGGAACATAATAAGCCTCTAAATAAATTTTTACTGACTGATAGATCAACTGAATAAATGAGGAGGAAAGTCTTAAAAAGATATTCACTGCATACCTAATAGTCTCTAAAGAAAGAATAACCTGGAACTAACCAAGATAAGTAGTAATTCAGGGAAAAAAAAATCTATATTCAACCTTGAATAAGAAACTTATTTCTTATGCTCTTAAAGCTTACAGTTAAGGCAAGAACTAAGACATTATAAGAATATACTGAATAACATATGATGTATGAAAGTTTATAACATTGTATTTGACAAGAATTTACTTATCACTGTTATTATTAAATATTATTATACTAAAGATATATCAGCAAAAATGTTCATTTTCTTAACAAAAGTTAGAATTTCTAAAATGATACTTACAATGTGATTAGCCTGTGGAAAAAAGGTATGATAAAACTTGTCTGACCTCATTTTAGTTTTCCATAATAAAGATGAACTACATCTGCCCATGTGGAATGAAATCATGTCATAATCGTCTCTCTGTCTATCTGTCTGTCTGTCTGTCTCTTACCTTCTCTCAAACAATAAAATAAATCTTAAAAAAAAAAAAAGAAAATATATATGTTTTTAATATCCCTTATCAAACACTGGCTACACAGGCTCCTCTCAAGTGCACACTATAAAAAATAATCTGATGTTATTTACGTGGAAAAACAAAAGTGTGCACTTGAGAGGTCATGGTGAAGAGCTTGGATTTAGATTCACAATATAACAGAATGTCTCTGCATAATTTTAAGTAGAAGAATGACAAATACATTTTTTTAAAGCTCTACCTGGCTACCATGTGAATACTAATTCACTGCAGTAATAATGTTTTCTATTTATTGAGGTGGAAAGATCTTGTTATGTAAAAAAAGCAAGGTACAGAACAATATTACAATATCCTATTTTTTGTTTGTTTGCCTAAAGTTGGTGGGGTGGAGAACAGGGAATAAGAATCTATATTTTTATTTGCTTGTAGATATTCTGGAAGAATACACAAAATCTAAACACAATGGTTATTAATGGAAGGAAGTAGGTATTTGGCCAGATTGGGATAGGGATAAGAAACTTTTCACTATATAAAGATTCCTAGCTTTTTAAATATTATAATAATAGCTATGCAGAAACAAAAAGAAAAAAGAGATGCACAAAGAAATACAACCGACTTACAAAAATGGTAAAATTACAGAAGCATCTGATTAAGTGGAAAAGCCTAAATAAGCTCTCAAGTACCGTATCTTCCGGCGTATAAGACGACCGGGCGTATAAGAATACCCCCTAATTTTACAGTTAAAACATAGGTTTAGGCCTATATTCGCTGTATAAGACTACAGCCTCGGAAGCGGGGGGTAGTCTTATACAGCGAATATAGGCCTAAACCTATGTTTTAACTGTAAAATTAGGGGGTCGTCTTATACGCCCGGTCGTCTTATACGCCGGAAAATACGGGTATTACAAAAGTATTTCAATTAAACATTTTCATTATTCCTAGAACTTTACTCTATATAGACAGCAGCTTTTCTTCCTACCTCAAATACCTGTGGCATTAGACCTTTAGCCTCACCAAAGCCTCTATGGCTTCATCAGAGGATCAGATCTGTTATTAAATACAAGCCTAAACTATGATCTGCTGCTCTCTAAACTGTACCCTCCTACTCCTTCAAGGTATACTGAACACTGCCTACCAAGTGCCAAGCTCTGAGGACATGTTCTCTGTCCTCAAGAGTTCACAGTGCAGCAGGTGACTCAGGGCTACCAGAGCATGTTACCTGGGCCTCACCATGCATCTGTATTGCACCCCTCTATACCCTAACCTTTAAAGGAACCAGGGAAGACCTAACACTGCATTGAAAAGGCCAATCCCAAAGTTTATGATCTGTGACAAGATCAGTGGCCTATTGTGACATAACACACACACACACACACACACACAAATGTTATCTTTAATGCTCTTAAATTTATCAGTACATAGTAAGATAATACATTCCTTATCTAAACTGGCAAGTAAATCGTTCATTAATTCACATAATAATAGTGACAGCTAAGAGGCATTTCTATTGAACAGTTGCTACATATTAGGCTTTGTTTTAAATACTTTATTTTGCTTAACATGCAAAGAAAACGTATGAAATAGGTCTTTTAATTATGCTTATTTTCAAAATGGAAAAACTTTGAAGAAATTTTAAATAAAAACTTTTAATTATTCTTATTTTAAGAATGGAGCATGAAGAGAATAAAGAACTCCCTCAGGATAAATGGCCAATAAGCAGCAGGGCAAGGACTAGAACTCAGATATCCAATACTAAAGTCCACATTAAAGGTCCACATTTAAAAACTTGTAGGGAGAGTGGGTGTGGGGGGTATTTGGGAGTGGGCACCAGATATGTGGTGATGGAAGGAGAGCTGATTCTGGGTGGTGAGCACATAATGCAATTTATAGATAATGTAATGTAGCGTTGTACACCTGGAAACTATGTTGCCAACCAATGTCACCCCAATAAATTTAACAATATAAAAAAAAAAAAAGGAAAAAAATAAAAACTTGTAAAGCTTACTATACTGTTACATTAAACTTTTGTTCCTTATGCTGATTTTTTAACCAAGTAACTTAATTTTATAAAAATAAATGTAAGAATACAAAAATATTGACCATACAAATAATTGAATAAGTGAAAAATAGAATAAGATTTTTTTCCATTAATCTGAATGTTTAAAATTTTTAAGAAACCGATTATTTTTGGTAATGTTTATATCTTCATATACATCGTTTATAAATGATTAACAATACACTTGCTTATCATTTAACAGAAAAATTCAACTTCAAAAAATTTATCCAGGCTAAGCTAACAAAGGAAGAGTGTCAGATAAATAAATAAGCACAAAGATGCTTGCTATAACATAATTTATAACAACATATATATTGAATGTTCATAAATAGAGAACTGGGATAACCCATGAAATATTCTTCATGAATTACAGTCAAATAGAATGAGGAAGATATATATGTATGTTTATGGGAAAATGTATATGAAAGGAAAAATATATGCTACAGAACAGTAAGATAACTAACTACATATAATTTAATACAAAAAACATAATGGAAAGATATAATTGTTCCATTTGAGCCAGGGGTTATAAAGAATCTTTAACTTTCTATTTTATTGATTTAGATATTACATATTACATTTTAGATATTACTTTTTTGGTAGTATATCAATTTTATAATCAGCCCCCCTAAAACACTTTTCTATTTATTTAAAAACTGTATACTTTAAGAATAAATAAAGTGGAAGGTCTACACTGTATTATTATCTTAATGTACTAAAAATAACAATTTATTGCTTTACAGGTGCAAGTTCTTAATATTTTGATTAGAAAGTACATGTTTACCCTGTTTTTCACTGTGTCACATAAAGAGTCCAACATCTTTATCAAACACCAAATTTCCAATTTGTGCTCACACTTAAAAATGCACTGAAACATTACTCTATTCTGTTAATTAAGAGAGAAGAAAGTACATGCCACTGTTAGATTCTCTTTACTGAAGAGTCATGGTTTTAATACTCATGATAATAATTCATTTTGAATCAGACAGTGTGGGTAGAGGAAATTAGGTCTTAGCAACAAAAGGCCTCAGGAATGAAATCTACTATTAAATCTTTGAAGGAAATGAGATTATAAGATTTTATGAAAATCAGGTAAGTTATTTTATGAAATAAAAATGAGCCAAATTTTTTTCCTATGAAAAAAGCAGTAAGAAATCACAGTGCATAATTCATAATCTTCTCATTATTTAACAGAATGCATTTATACCATTTTTAAAAATGTAACTGAAAATAGTCAATATTACCATAAGTGTCAATTCCTAAAACTTCTCTTGTACTGAAAACAGTTCAGCTAAGATGCATAACAACAACAAAAACAACCAACTACATAAATAGATGGCCTTTCTATATATACTCCATTCCCTGATGACAAAATGATAAATAAGAAGCTATTAATGCCCTTGAAGAGAAAAAACATAAGGAGAGCAAAACAAACAATAGCAATCTCATATTTCATGAGAAGTTAAGGTATAATGGGAGTCAGGTAGGTCACTAACTTCTTAGAAGGGGAAGTTGCCCTCCTCATTCTCAAATATAAGTTAAGACTTGAATATTAAAAAACAAGGTGGTCTCAAGAGGGGACCATAAAAGACAAACAAAACTTTGGCAGCATAAGCATAACAAGCTCCACTGATAAAACAACAAGACTGCATATTTGTGGTTCTACCATTACACTCAATAATAATTCAACATGCCAGATGTCACTCTGAAACATCTTTACCAAGGCAGTGATGCCAATAGTCACATTCACAGCACACAGGAAGACAGTGAAACACATGGATGAATCTCAGTTATGGGTTTGATGTGGCTAGGTTTAGTTTGCTTCAGACAGAACCACCATAATAAGTGAGAGGTGGTTTCACAAAGTCAGGATTATAACTGCATATACATACTTCAGAGGCTTAAAGCAGAAGTAACATTGGAGGCTAAGAATCTGGTAATTTCTATGAAGCTAATATATTACTTGCACAAGACACATGAACTTATAATGACATGTATGCATTATAAATGCCCCTCCAGGATGTCGTTATAAGTGTTGTAGCTTAAAAATGTAGGGCATCATTATTTGGTATTACAGTTTATTTGGCCCAAATTGTGGTACCTGCCACCTAATCAACATCTTCACTTCTAATCATGGCAATAAAATGGAAGCAAAATAGTCTCTGTAAACTCCTGTTGAATCCCACAAATAAAATGTCATTTTCAGGTCCTTATCTTGTATTTATGGCAATAACTGGTTTCAGCTCTGACTTTAACCTTTAAATTACTTTCATTACCTTGCTTAAAATCTTTTAAAGAGGGTAAAGTTTTTGGACTTATGTGACCAAACTAACAAATTTAATACATTAAAACAATTTTAGAGCAAATATGACTTTAAACTTTCCACAACTTTTAAAATAAAGCAAGGATGTCATACATTTCCTTAAACAAGAAAGTTTCATCAATAGAATCCTCAAATGAATTGCTCTGAGAGATGAGACTATTTCCATTAATATTCAATTTAACAATATTTGAGTAATTTATGATTTCAATTCAAGATTTCATTCAATATAAATAACAGCAAAAACATGTTCATAAATGAAATTATTAATTACTTATTTAGAACAGTTGATATACAAATGTGTGTATGTACATTCTGATATTCCAGTGCTTAACATACTTGATATTGATTTCATGAAGAACAGAAATTTAGTAATAACCTATTTAAATTGGTATATTTAATGTCACTAACTAATTTCCTTGAAACACATGATCTGAGAAGTATTTATTGGGGAAACAAGCAGTAAACTGGACTTACAAACTACTTCCTTAAATTTAATTTACCTCTTATTTCCCCACATGAGATTCTAAGTTCACATAATGCCCTAAGTTCACATAGAAGGGTTCCAAATATACTTAACCCACTATGAAGAGTAACAGAAGGAGCTAGTCAAACAAAGACTGCTGGAAAGTTTGTCCTGAGGTGGCCAGTGCTTTAAAAGCAGCTTCTTCACACTTCAGGTAGGGAGGGTGTGTATTTTGAAAAATGATAGATTGCTAAGACTCACCCTTAAAATTTTCATTCATTGTCAAGGGTGGGAAATAGTAATGTGCACATTTCCTAAAAGCTCCCCAAGTGATTAGCAAGTGTAAACAAGATTGAGAGTTGCTGTCCTATCTTTCCTTACCCACCCCCAACACAGTGATTAGGTTTTCTTAGTCATCTGGTTTCCTAATATTTGAATACAGCTAACTCTGGAAAGAACAAATACATTTTAGTCAGAAAAACTTCTGTTTAAAACATGTATCAAATTAAAAAGACGAAGTTTAATAAGGGAGCTCCTATAAGATAAATGTTTTGGGGTATGCTGGGATGGCTCAGTAGGTTAAAAACTCACTTTGCAGCTCCAGGGACCGAGGATCGAATCCTGGCCCCGGCCCGTGTGGACCCATGTGCTGAACTGTGGAGTGTCCCCAGTTCAGTTCTCACTGGGGTGAGACCCCGGCCCATTTCCTGCCCTGTGCAGCCCCAAGCCCACCTGTGGAATGAAACTATATGGAAAAACCAATGATGTGCAACTGTGGAGATTGTTCTGGGCCCTCCCCTTTCTCTCTGTCTCTGTATCTCTCTCTCTCTCTCTCTCTCTCTCTCTCTCTCTCTCTCTCTCTCTCTCCCCCCCCTGTCAAAAACAATAAAAAATAAATCTTTAAAAAGAAAAAAAAGATAATGTTTTGCTTCAACTTCTTGTGTAGTATATAAAGATTTGAAAAGACAAGCAAACATTTAAAGGAGAAATTATGAAACATAAGTAAAAATGCATAACGCAGATTGCTTAAGAACTCATTCTGGGGAAGCTGGGATGGCTCAGTGGGTTAGGCGCTCACTTTGCAGCACTGGGGACCGGGGATCGAATCCCGGCCCCGGCCCGTGCGGAGCCATATGCTGAACTGGGGAGCTCCCCCAGTTCAGTTCTCTCTGTCTCTGTATCTCTCTGTATCTCTCTCTCTCTCTGTCAAAAATAAAAATAAATAAATTAAAAAATATATATTAAAAAAAAAAAAGAGTACTCATTCTCAGATACATGGAAAAAATGAAGCCGGACAATATACAAAAATTAACTCAAGGGAAGCCGGGATGGCTCAGTGGGTTAGGCACTCACTTTGCAGCCCCAGGGACCGAGGATCGAATCCTGGCCCCGGCCCATGTGGACCCATATGCTGAACTGGGGATTGCCCCCAGTTCAGTTCTCACCGGGGCGAGACCCGGGCCCAGTTCCTGCCCTGTGCAGCCCCGCACCCACCTGTGGAATGAAACTATGTGGAAAACCAATGATGTGCAACTATGGAGACTGTTTGGGGCCCTCTCCCTTCTCTCTGTCTCTGACTGTATCTCTCTCTCTCTCTGTCAAAAACAATAAATAAATCTTTAAAAAAAAAAAAATTAACTCAAAATCGGTAAGCCCTAAAACCATAAAACATCCAGAAGAAGAAAATGTAGGAAATAAACTATCTGACGTCAGTCTAAGTCATTATCTTTTTGGACCTGTCCCCTTGAGTAAAGGAAGCAAAAGCAAAAATAAAGACATAGGACTACATCAAGCTAAAAAGCTTCTGCACAGAGAAGAAAAACTTCAACAAAACAAAATGGTAACATACTGAATGGGAGAATATATTTGCAAATGGTGTATCTGACAAGGGTCTGATACCCAAAATATATAAGAAAGTCATACAACTCAATAACAAAAGAAGTAAATGATCCAATCAAAAAATGGGCAGACACATGGAAAGACATTTCCCAAAGAAGACATACAGATAGATAGCCATCCCACATATAAAAAGATGCTCAGCATCACTGATTACCAAGGAAATGCAAATCAAAACCACAATAAAGAGGTACATTTAAAATTATCCCAAATTACATAATTATTATTTTTATACCACTGCAAAATTTATCAAGAATATAAGAACTTATTTAGAATGTAAAAAGCAAGGTAATATATGTTTACTTAGTCACTTTCATGTTTCCATCATTGCATCAGGACATTAAATTCAATAATGCAATATAAGGTACCTAATAAAATGCATAGTATTTACTAAAGAAATATGCATTACTTTATCATTATTAATATAAAGCTGTTTCTACATTATTTCACTATTCATCTTTGAGGAATTTAAAATTTATACAAAAATAATTACACTTACCACAAACCCTTAAGAGAACAATTCAAAGTACACCCAAATTAAAGACTAAAACTCAGCTAACAATGTGAGAAAATAAGCGAAGGAGCAGTTTACATAAGTATTACTCAGGCTGGGAATTTACTTATAACCAAAAACATATCACAGAAACTGCTACATATTTTCTGTGTGTAACTCATGTAATATTTAAAATTATCTGATAAGGAAACTGAAACTTAGAGGTGTTATGCAATATGATCCACATCACAAAATGTGCAAACAATGAAGCTGGTAATTCAATATCAGTTCCATTTGCCTAAAGGATATTAAGTTCATTAAAAGCAGAACTGTAATTCTAAACATCTTGGTACTCACCACACCTCCTAACACAATGCCTTGCATCAATCAGGACCTCAAGAAATGATTATTGGGAAAGCTGGGATGGCTCAGCGGGTAAAGCGCTCGCTTTGAGGCCCTGAGGACCGAGGATCGAGTCCCGGTCCCGGCCCATGCGGACCCACATGCTGAACTGGGGAGTTCCCACAGTTCAGTTCTTGCCGGGACCTATGTGGGAGGCTCCCGGACCAGTTCCTGCCCTACCCAGCCTTGTGCCCACCTGTGGAGTGAAACTATACGGAAAACTAATGTCAATTATGGAGACTGCTCTGGGCCCTCCCCCTTCTCTCTGTCTCTCTCTGTTTCTCTCTGTCAAAAATCAATAAAATAAATCTTTAAAAAAAGAAAAAAAAAAAAAAAGAAAAGAAATGATTATTGATGATTGATGAAAAATCTCTATATAAACATCCAGTGACAAATAATGAAAATACTATAAATGGCAACATAATCATACCAACATTTGTTTATTATAATAGGCTTGTGTAACCACAATGCACAGGTATTTTGGATGATATGGATGAAGTCTATTTCTAAAGCAATTTGAAATTCCCGCATTACAAGTTAGATTCATCTAGTTTTCATACTTCTGAACATAGTCAAGTTTTAAAATCATCCTGAGGTAGGTCAATATGCCTTAAGCTCTTAATCTTCTCTCTTTTAATTTTCTTCCATAAAAATTAATCCGGTGTAAGTTGTAAAGAAAGTTATTTTGCTAGATTTCTCCTAGCTAGAGGCAGATGTTAGTTATAACTCTCTCTCTAGTTCAGCACATAATTCTCAAACAGCTGGTGCCCTTTTCCTACTGAGCCATTTGCTGTGTTCCCCAGTAGACTTTATAACACTGCAATTCTGAAAAAGTTCAGTGCATAGAGACAAAAGTAATTCTTCTTTAGAAGTGAAAATACAGTAGTATTCTCTTCAAGTAAGACCAGGCTATTCCATATATTTGAACTATAGTGCACTTTCATAACAAGTAAACATTAATGTTTTATCACATAATTTAAATAACTGCTGGGAGCCACAAATAAATAAAGACCTCTTATTTATAACTTTACAACAATACTCAATCAATAGATCAAATTTTTACATTATGAATCACTTATTGATCCTCAAAACAAAAGATCTATAGCATGTTTTCATGCATAGCAGGCTGCATCAAAATCCCTAATTATTTTTGAGAGTAAGATGAAATTGTTAATTATTTCTGACAGTAAGATGAGAAATTAAGTTTTTCCTTAGTTTCCATAGTAATACTTTAAATAATACTGTAATACATAAAATTATGGCCCTCCTGACAGTCTTTATAACAAATATACCATTTTAAAGTTTCTATTTAAAAAGTAACATGGATAGACATAATTTCCATATTCTGTATCAGGCCCATAAAAATCAGGAACTGTTCCTTTCTCTGTACACCCCACACCATCTGTATTATAAAAAAACATGGTCAATTTCATTGTCATTGTTCAGATAAGCTCAGTTTTCCCAGACAAGCAATTCAAGTCTCATATTCTCCAAGAAATCTTCATTAACAGCTATAGCCTGCATTGATCTCTTTATCTTCTGTATAAGATTACATTAAATTCAAACTACTAGTTTTGTACTTAGTACACTCCACAGTGTATTGTTGGTAAATACTTAACACAGATATCTTCTTTTTCTTTTTTTTTAAGATTTATTTTTATTGTTTTTTGACAGAGAGAGAGAGAGAGAGAGAGAGAGAGAGAGAGAGAGAGAGAGAGAGAGAAGGGGGAGGTCCCAGAGCAGTCTCCATAGTTGACAGCATTAGTTTTCCATAGTTTCACTCCACAGGTAGGTGCAGGGCTGCACAGGGCAGGAACCGGGCTGGGAGCCTCCAGCATAGGCCCCGGCAAGAACTGAACTGAGGGCACACCCCAGTTCAGCATATGGGTCCACCTGGGCCGGAGCCAGGATTTGATCCTTGGTCTCCGGGGCTGCAAAGTGAGCACTTAACCCTCTGAGTCATCCCAGTTTCCCCACCAGATGTCTTCTTATGTCCCTAACTACCCTGTTTCCCTGAAAATAAGACAGTGTCTTATACCCTGTTTCCCCGAAAATAAGATAGTGTCTTATATTAATTTTTGCTCCAAAAGATGCACTAGGTCTTATTTTCGGGGGGATGCCTTATACGTATTTCAGCGAGAGGCAAAACTGTAAGTAGGTCTTAATTTCGGGGGATGTCTTAATTTGGGGGGATGTCTTACTTTCGGGGAAACACGGTATGTAGGCAACCTCACTGAAGATAGGAAAGACAATCTGTATTTCTTCTTTGATTTTTAAAAAATATTACCTAACAATGTCTGTCAAGTTAGAGGAGCATAAAAAACGTTAAGTCCTTTTTTCTCCCTTACTTCTTTTGGTTGGTGATATTAAGCAGACAGTACAAAGAGAAAAAAGTAAACGAACATGAAATTATAAAGAAAGTTTTTTCTAGGAACATGACATAAAAGAAAATTCTTAGGGTAAAGAGAAGATCTTAAAAGTAGGTAGAGAAAAGCTTACCTTAAAACAAATCATCATTAGATTGCAGATTTCTCAAAAGCGAAAGTGAAAAGCAGATGATATAGTATTTTTAATGTGCTAAGAGAGAATGAATGTGATATCTTTATATGCTAAGAGAAAATAATGGTGAGTTTAGAATTCTATTATCAGTGAAAATATATTTTAAGAATAATGATAAAATAAATGAATATCAGATTAACAAAAATTAAAAGATTTCTCCCACTACCAGATTCTCAAAGAAAATTCGGGGAATGAAAAGTCACAGAACATGAAAGCATTGGATGGAATTTGATATCATGCTAAATGAAATAGGTCAGACAGAAAAAGTCAAGAACCAAATGATTTAACTAGTATATGGGATATAAAAGTGAAAGCAACAAATGAACAAAACAAAGAAACGAAAACTCAGACACAGACAACAGTTTAATGGCTACCTGAAAGTAAGAGGGGAGGGGAAAAGCAGAAGAGGGAAAAAGGGTTCAAATATATGATGAGGGAAGGAGAACTGACTGGGTAATGAACACAATGTATTATAGAATTGTATGCTTGTAACCTATATAATTTTATTAACAATGTCACCCTGATAAATTTAATAAAAATAAAAAAAGAAAAGCTAAATAAATAAATAAATAAAAACCAACAAAATATATAGGTAAATTCAAATAACTATTGACCGTAAAGTAAACAGTAAAAATTACAGTAAAGTAACAGTAAAATTATCTGGTATAAAAACTAAAACAAGATAGAACTAAAACTTATGACAATAATATCAAAGAAATGAGTAAGAGACTGATGAGAGTTTAAAAGTTTTAACAATCTTTTGTTTGTTTGTTAAATTTACTGGGTTGTCAATGGTTGGTAAATATTATAGGTTCCAGGCATACAAATCTACATTACAATCTTATTTTGTAATATTTTTAGATCTACTTCAACACTTAGGAAACAGACACACATACACACACACATACACACACAAACAAGCAACAACAACAAAAAAACAAGTTCCCATGCTCTAACTATGAAGGGTATGAAGTTCTGATGGACAGCACTGTTCTTTTGGGGTTTTTCAATCTCTGAATTATTGACAATTTGAGAATTCTTTGTTGTGAGAAGCTGTGATATGCACTGTACAATGTTTAGCAGCATCTCTGCTTCTGTTTATTAGATGTCAGTGGCACCTTCCTAGTTGTGACAACCAAAAGTATTTCCAAAAATTGCCAAATGTCTCCTAGGGAGAATGTGGGGTGGAGGCAATACAGCTCAACAAGAACTGCTATGTAGATAAAGAATAGGAAATCGTAGGGTGGAGTCAACTTTTTTTCATTTTAGACCTTACTTGAGAGTAAGACTTCACTTTTCCAATAATTTCTAATTGTAAGAACAGGACATTTTACTTCCTTGGATAACAATTCATCTTGGAATGCAATTAGCTATTAGCCTCCTTCAGAGAGAGGCAGAAAAACAGATCTTTTAACTGGCCATAATTCATCATTTCCAGAATAACCTGCTGCTTTTGGTTAAAAAAAAAACAACCCACAGATAAACACTGAAGACTGTTAAAACAGGGATTTTGTGAGCTTTGGTAAAATAGTAATTCTCAACTCTATCGCCTTTATATTCTACTTCATTCCTTTAAAGCTGAGTTTCTCCATTTGGGGGATATGTATTTATTGTAAGATAATAATCAGACAGAGACAGATGATAGCTCCAGAGACCTGTGGAGAGTGTCCCTCAAGTTGTCATTTTCTTTTCTTTTTTTAAGATTTATTTTATTGTTTGAGAGAGAAGCGGGGAGGGCCCAGAGCAGTCTCCATAGTTGTATATCATTAGCTCTGACACAGTTTCATTACACACAGGTGGAAGTGGGGCCATGTGGGGCAGGAACTGAAATGGGGCTTCCCACTTGGGAGGCAAGAACTTTCACCACCATCCCAGCACTTACAGTTGCACTGCAGTACAGCATGTGGGTTTACACAGGCTAGGGCCAGGATTCAATCCCTAGACCTCTCCATTGCAAGGCAAGCACTCAACCTGCTGAGCTATCCCAACATCCCTTCCCTTAAGACTTCAGATGAGTGTTGAACAGCACAAGCATATGATACAACTATTTAAAGTAGGAAAAACAACCATCTGAATATATTAGAGGAAACAAACTTAAAATCTCATCACACAGGACCTAGAAAAGTTCCTGTTCTCACCAACCATAGTAGAAAACTTCTTAATTAAGAATTAGAGTACTCAGAAGAGTTTTACCTTGGTAGTAGGGTGAAATTAGCCCTAAACTTAATGTTGCTCTGGTCTACATAAGAACTTCTAAAAGCAAGACCTGAAAAGATCAAACTGACCCAAAGTAATTTATGAATGTCCCAGGGAAATTCAAGAATATTTACAAGAATACAAAAAAATATCCAATACTCAACTGGTAAAATCACAATGTCTAGAATTCAGTCAAAAATTATCAAGCATACTAGAATGTAGGAAAAAATTGTAAGAAAAATAAGAAATATTTATCAACTAAAACAATCCAGAAATAGCACACATGACAGACTGTTAAGAAGCTAGAGAAAGGGTCAACAAAATATGGCTTGTGGGCCAAATCTTTCCATGGGCCTAATTTTATTAGTTTGTTTTTATCTTTTATGGCCTATACACTAAAAATAATTACTACATTTTGAAAGGGTATTTAATAAAAAAGACAATAATAACTATAAGAGAGAGACCTGACATAGTCTACAATGCCTAAAATAATTACTATTTACCCCTTTACAGAAAGTTTGTTGACCTATAAGATAAAGACATAATTGTGTACATAGAGACATAGAAGATATTAAAATAATCCAAATCACACTTCTAGAGAATAAGCTATAGTGACTGAGATTTTACAAGTATACTGAATGGAATTAATATTTTAGACACTGCAGAAGAGAACTTAACTGAATTTGAAGACAAGTCAATAGAAACTACCTAAAATAAAATACAAAGAGAGAAAAATACTCCCCAACCCCAAAAAGAAATAAAAGTTAAAAGAACATCAGTAAGCTTGTGACAACTTTAGAAACTCTAGTATGTCTCACTTTTCCAGTAATTTGTAAATGTGAGAAAAGAACCTTTTCCTTCCTTAGATGACTTATCTTGGAATACAATGTATTAACTACCTTCAGAGAATTCCTGAAAAAAGGAAAGGGAGCATAAAATTATTTTATAAAATACTAGTAATTGGAAATTTCCCACATCTGATGAAAACTATCATAGATTAAAGATGCTAAGTACAAAATACCTGAAGAACTCTAAGTTAACACTCAAGATTTCCTTCCCAATTCTTATTACCAACTCCATGTAAGAAGTCTCTGTAAACCTCAGAATTGTGAATATTATGGATGTATTCCTTTGAGTCAGTTATGCTATACGATACAGCTGACCTTTAGAGAGGAAGACTGACTGTCTGCGAGAGTCTGACCTAATCACATGAATCTTTTAAAGTCAGATTATTTTCCGCTGCCAGAACTCAGAGATTTGAAGCACACAAGGGATTCAATATTTTCTTGATGACTTTGAAGATAAAGTGGACCACATACCAAAGAATGTGGGCAGCCCTTAGAAACTAAGAATGTCCAAAAGCAAGAAAATGGAGACCTCTGTTCTACGTGCAAGGCAATAGATTTGGTCAACAGCTTGAATGACCTTCCCCAGAGTTTTCAGATAAGAGTTTAGTCTGGCCAACACCACAATTTCAGCACTGTAATATCCTGAACAGAGAATCCAGTCAAGCCCATCCAAATCAGACCTCCAGAACTATGAGGTAACAAATGAATGTTTTAAATCATTAAATTTTGGCAATTACTTGTACAATAACAGAAAGCTAACATGAAGTCACATCATAATCAAACTGCCTAAAACCAGTGAAATGGAGAAAATCTCAAAAATCAACATGAAAAAAAGGAGTGCACTACACAGAGAGCAGGAGTGAGAATTAGAGCACACTTTTTTAAAATTAAATTTATTTGGTTGACATTGGTTAGTAAAATTATATAGGTTTCCAGTGTACAATTCTATAATACATCATGTATATGCTGCATTGTGTGTTTACCACCCAAGTCAAATATCCTTCTGTCACCCTATATTTGACCCCATTCTTATCAGAAAGGATATAAGCAAAACAATGCAGTTATATTTTTAAATATTGGAGAAAAAAATGTCAACCTACAATTCTATATTAAACGAAATATCTTTCAAGAACAAAAACAAAAAATAAAGACTTTTCACACATACAAAGCTGAAAGAATAGATCACCAACAGACCTTCATTATAAGAAGTGAATACCAGATGGAAATCTGAATCTATACAAAGGCATAAAGTATACCAGAGAAGTACACAAGTATAAAAAAACCACCCTGTTATTTTTAGATATTTGTAAAAACTGCCACAGAAAAAAATAACAATGTATTATAGAGTTTACAATACATGTAGAAGTAGTCTACATTTATGTTTGTTTATTATTCACTTATTTTGTTCTGCTGGTAGTAAGCACTGAAAATTTTGACAAACATAGCAGCAAAAAGAATCAGAATTTTCATGATTCCAACTGTCAGGTAAGGATAGGTATGAATCAAAGGAAATCAGAAGTTGTTAAAACAATTAGAAATTTAAGCGCTATATTGTTTCCTCATGAAATATATATCTTCTTTAAGATCTTTAGCATGGTGAAAAAGATCATAAACTTACTTTTCAGTTTTAAATGTTATATTACTTATGACTTGATACCAACTCTTAAAAGGCAGTGAGTGATTCAAGGCTCTGGTTTTGATGAAATTGATGATATATTTGACAGTGTAATAAGCAGTGCATGGGGTGTTTCAGAAACAGGCTTTTATTTGGGAACATGTTCAGGCTTTAGTGACACTTCATCCTGTTCAAGTTGATCTCATGAAAAAGATCCATAGTTTGAAGTGTTTTTCTGGATGCTTCTTTAGCTTTCTTGCCTTTGCAATTTGATTGAATCAAATGGATTCAATAAATCCGTTAGCTGTAGGATCCCCACAGGTTCAGAGAACAAAGTAAAAGTAAAACCAAAAGAAAAGTAACACTGTTTTTGCTTAGTGTATTTGACATTTTCCAAACTGTCAGTCTTGAGAAAACCACAGATGCCAATAATTATAATAACTGTTTTTTAATTCCTATAAATTAATTAGAAACTGCTCTAGATGTCTTAATATAGTGACTATGCTTTTTAATTTAAGGTTTTCCTGATCTTCTATGGTAGTATCCAATACTACTCCACATGTGTTTGGATTTAAAGAATAGATGAATAGCATAAATGAATACAGAAATAATTTATTTAATAAACATAATTTCCAAAATAATGATAGTCTTTTTATCCATACTCTCACTGATATCAGTTTTCATCATTACATTCATCTAGCTAACATTTTAATTAAAATGTACTAAGTACTGAATACTCTTTAAAGTATTTATCTATATTAACTAATTTAATCCTCATAATAAAACTATTAGTACTATTATCCCCGTTTTAAAAATGAAATGCTAGATCACAGCAAGGACAGTAACTTGCCATAAGTCTCACAGCTAGGAAGTGGGGGAGTCAAGTAAAACTCTGTCAGCCTAGATGGAGAGGGCTGGTTCTTAACCAACATGGTCTGGCTCTTAACCAACATGGTATGCCTCCTCCTGGACATAACATGCACAAACCTTTTCCTTTTCTCATATTCTTCTCTCTGCTTCAGCCCCACTGGATTTAATCAAACCATCAAATCAAATTTTGTATATATGTATACACACACACACATACATACATACACATATATTCTCCACTGAACCACACTTTTCACATAAGCTTTTTTTTAAAGATTTTATTGTTTTGACACAGAGAGATAGAAACAGAGACAGAAAGAAGGGGTAGGGCCCAGAGCAGTCTCCACAGTTGTTTATCAGTTTTTGACGTGGTTTCATTCCACACAGGTGTGAGGGGACCACACAGTGTGAGAATCAGGCCAGGGGCATCCCACATACGCTGGAAGTGGAACCTGGGGCTTCCCACATGGGAAGCTTGCCCTGGCAAGAACCGAAATGCGGGCCACACCCCAGTTCAGCATATAGGTCCACACAGGCTGGGGCTGGGATTTGATCCTTGGACCCTAGGGCTGCAAAGCGAGCGCTTAACCCACAGAGCCATCTGGCTTCCCAGCTGCCACTTCCGTAATTCAGGCTTATAGCATTTTTCTCCTGAACTACTACAGCAGCTCTGCTCAACCTTCAACTTTGTATTGCAAACCTTCTAAATGAAACAACCTGATAACTCTATTTTTAAGAAGTAATAATTCCAAAATATTGAGTTTAACCTCTCAGCATTATTTTGAAAGTCCTTTGTATGTGGACTAAGTCTCTTATAGGCCAGGGGTATCTAATCTTTTGACATCTCTGGTCCATAACAGAAGAAGAAGAATTGTCTTGGGCCACACATAAAATACACTAACATTAACTTTTTTTGGCTGATGAGCCAAAAAAAAAAAAACAACACCAAAAAAAACCTGCAAAAAAAAAAATCTCATAATGTTTTAAGAAATTTTACGATTTTGTGTAGGGTCACATTCAAAGCTGTCCTGTGCCACATGCGGCCCCATAGGCTGAAGGTTGCACAAGCTTGTTCTAGACCAGGGGTATCCAAGCTTTTGGCTTCCCTGGGCCACAATAGAAGAATTGTCTTCGGTCACACATAAAATACACTAATACTAATGAGAGCTGATGAAATAAAAAGAAATAAATCACAAAATAATCTCCTAATGTCTTAAGAAAGTTTGTGAATTTGTTTTGGGCCGTATTCAAAGCTGTCCTGGGAGGCATGTGTCAAGTAGGCCGCAGACAGGACAAGCATATTCTCTAGGTCTATTTTCTGCCACTTTCTACATACACCTTGTAAGTTAATAATACTGAAAATAAATACCTGTTTCCAGGTGACAAACTGCTTCGTGTTGTACCCTTTGCACCCCACACTCCCTTTGTCTATCTGGCAAAATCCTATGCTCTCAACATTCACCTCCATGAAAGTTTCTTCTGTGAATTCATTTGTCTGTCTTCCCTGGGCTGCCCTACAATCTCATTCAACCCTACTGTCATCAGTTATTTCCATGAAAATAGTGTGAAGCAGATATACTACTACACTGAGTAACTTACGATCAGGGTTAATATTCTTTCTGCTATTTCCCCTAGAACCTAGTCTATAAGCATGGGATTCAAGAAACTGGGGTAGTAGAAAACCTCAAATTCTCTATATTTACATCTTATCAGAGTCAACTCTCTTAACTTCTCAAATGAAACATTATATGCAGCTTTCAATATACTTTTCCAAACCAAATATTATATTAGGGTCAGTATCCTTTTTTTGCTGACTAACACTATTGGCTATTTAAAGAAATACACCTCCCAACTGTGAAAACAGACAGAAGCCAACTTATTTAACATCAATAAAAATGCACACCTGATAATTCTACTCAAAATTCAAGAGAGATTTCTGTCTGCTTAGCATCTTTCTCATTCAATTTTAAGGTAGTAACAGCACCCTCCTTTCTTTTGGGAAATTTCTCTGGGGTCCTGCTGCCTCATGAAGGGCCAACAAAGAGGATACACAAATAAGTGGGTATGGTCAGTTAGAACCCCACACTCCAAACACAGGAAAATTAGTTCATTCAGAAATAAACTGGTGACCCAAGTTAGAATATCAGAGTTCATCCCAGGAGTTTTCTTCCTGCAGAACTTGTGGGGAAAACCTTCTTGCCTTTTAGGATTAGGGTATAGGGAAGCAGATATATTTGAAGTTACCATCATATATTTTTCCCTGGTTGTATTGAGAAAGTCTATTTGGGAGTCTGGGGATGAAAAGAACCAAAGAAATGTTGGTGAGTATGTGGAGAAACTAGCTTGCGGGCCACATTCGGCCTGCGGGCCATAGTTTGGGGACCCCTGCTCTAGAAAATAGTTTCTTAGAAAACTAAACATGCAACTATAATATAACCCAGCAATTATATTACTGGGCATTTTTCCCAGAGAAATAAAATCTTCTGCTCACACCAATGTACACCAATACCTACAGCAGCTTTAACCCCTGTTATAGATGGAATTATGCTCCCCTCTGCCCACATCAATAAGTTAAAGTCCTACCCCTAATGTGATTATACTTGGAGATAGGACTTTTAGGGAAGTAATTAAGGTTAAATGAGGTCATTAGAGTGAGGTTCTAATCCTACAGGGCTGGTGTCCTTATAAGAAGAGACACCAAAGATCTGTCTGTGATCACACAGAAAAAAAGGCCAGATGAGGCCATAGGGTCACAGTGAGAAAGCAGCTGTCTGCAAGCCAGGAAGAGAGTCTTCCCCATAAACCGAATCTGCCAGCACCTTGATCTGGGACTTCTAGCCTCCACTGTTAAAAATTAAATGGCTATTGTTTGAGCCACCCAGGCTGTGGTATTCTGTTATGGCAGGCTGAGCAGATGTAAACAATTCATATTAACCCCAAATTGTAATCAATACAGATGTCCTTCCACAGGTGACATGGTCATCCATATCATTTGTGGTATGCAGAATAATGATTCCCAATGATGTCCACATCCTAATCCATGGAACCTGTAAATATGTTAGGTTACACGGCAAAGAGACATTAAGGCTGTAGATTGAATTAACCCATTCAGAAAAATTCTTTTACTCCTATAAGCTAAATAAAAATGAAGTATTTATTTAGAAATAAGTATGATATAAAACAATAAGCCTGTTTCATTCACTATATAGACAATAAATGTCAATGATGTTTTTATATGATAAATTTGAGTATTTAATATATAAAATTAAATAAATGAATAACACTTGATTGGTAAAGTTTAAAAAGAATTGTGTGTATAATTATGTAGTTATATAGGCTCCCAGCCCTGGCTGCATTTCAGAATTATCTACAGAGCTTTAAAAATCATCTTCAAAATATATATATCTTAATATATGTATATATTTTTAATTTATTTTGACAGAGAGGGAGAGAGAGATACAGAGACAGAGACAGAGACAGAGAGAGAACTGAACTGGGGGAGCTCCCAGTTCAGCATATGGTTCCGCACGGGCCGGGGCTGGGATTCGATCCTCGGTCCCCGGCGCTGCAAAGTGAGCGCTTAACCCACTGAGCCATCCCGGCTTCCCCAAAAATATATATATCTTGACTCATCCCAAGAAATCATGACTTAATAGGGGTCAAGGCATTTGGATTTTGATAAAAGGTAATTCTGACACAGAATTTATACATATAAAAATAAAGAAACTTCTGTTTGATGATAAAAAATATTAACTTTAAATAATATGTATACTTTAAATTAGAAAATATTTTATTTTGAGATAAAGTATGTATGACAAAGCTTTAACAAACAGTGAAGCAAGACAGAGTATAAAGATAGTACCATTCATGCAAATTTTCCATAGGATTGAAATCATTCAAAAGTATACAGTTGAGAAAAATAAGTTAGAATAGTTTAAAATTTGGTGCCTCTTTCCCCAAATAATATTCTACTTTATTATAGGTTGACCTTTTGATATATATCAATGCAATACATGAACCCTTAAAACATTTTATTTAAATCACGTTACACAAAATGTAATTGAAATAACCAAAATAAACATAAAGTTATAGAACCATTTATAGCAAAATGCACATAAATATGTTTAATGTATAAAGGAATGTATGTCTAGATGCATTTAAAAAATCTGAACTCCCTTACTATACATGTTTAGTAAGCAACTGCGTGTCTATTTACTGTATCAGATAACTACCTTAAAAAAATTTTTTTTTCCAATACAAATCCGTTTACAAAAAATATCAAGCATCAGAAATATCAACTCTATAAAATGATCACCTCACCTCATCTAAGTCTTGGATATAAACTGGTTTTTCCTCAATGCCCACTGGCATGGGTTCACTGTAGGGAATCTTTACTTCTTCATACATCTTGTTATTCTCTCTTTGGATTCCTTCTGGCAAAATCATCTATAAACATCAAAAATTAATATCCAATAATAATAAAAAAATAAAACAAATGTTCTATAATGAATATTCTTGAGACAGACAGAGACAGAGAGAGAGTCAGACAGGGAGAGAAAACTTCTGGTTTTATGAAATAATACTGAAGAATAGATTTAGCTAATTAAAAGGAAAAGAAGCCTAAAGAAAACCAAAACAACACGCACAAAGCATTCATGTATCAGGTATCTCTCATATAACACACAGACCATATTTTGATGAATCTTAAAGTATACATTAATTAGACAGTATTCTTGAAGACAAATGTACTCATGTAGCTAGGAAAAATGTGCAATACACAATGTAAAGTTTAATCAAAAAGTGATACATCTGCTAAAATGCAAATTTAGAGGTTGCATAAATAATGGGGAACAAATATGCTTTAAATGCCTCGTATGTGTCAAGAACTTTACATACACTACATTATCTCATTTTCTCCAGTATTTTAAAATATAATCAAGCATAGCATAGTCAAATAGTACCAGAATAATACAGGAAAGCAGGGAAAATCTATGTGTCATTTCCTCACAATAGACATGTTATCCAAAAGTGGTCATATTCCAATGACATACCTTTGCACCAGCAATGAATGCTGATGTTCTCATGGCTTCGGCCTGGGAATCATAAACATGGGGATAATGTATTTTTTCAAAGTCCGTATCTCTCTGCCTGCTCAGAATTGGAACATTTCTAGCATTCAGAAGTGCCTGCTCTCTGTAAATACAAAAACAACATGCTGAAATTTTTCTCTCTCAAAGGAAAACATATACTAAAATAAGGTCATTATAGTAACTACTTCAGGTAGTCTTCTTTTATAAAAGAGAAGAAATGAAACTATACAAAGGAAGATATCAGAAATCCTGAACTTTTCTGTGTAACCACATAGGAATCAACACATTTTTAGGTAATTATTTGGTAAGTCTAAATATTCTTTATTTATAATTTTGTTTGTCACGGTCCAAAGATGTTTAAGTATAAATTTCTTTTTTTAAATGGGCTTCAATATTTAAAGAACAAGTGTAATACTTCCTTAATTCCATTTGCCACCTTTCTACTTCTAAATAACAACATGAGAAAAACTATTTCTTAAGCTAGGAAAAAAAAACAAGTCTAAAAATAAATTTGTGTAGGCTTCATTAGTATTAACCTCGTGGTGTGTGCACAGCATCTAAAAATAGCTTACCTCTATAATATAAATCTTTCAGCTATGTGGGTACAACCAAGAATATTCTAAGTAAGCAGATACCTGCTTTCTTATCCCAGAAAATTAGGTTTTCATATAACAAAATTCTGTTCTTATAAGAAAACATGACTAGACGAATTACATAAATTACTAAAACTAAACCAAAAAATGATAATATATGTTAAAGTAGCAATTACAACATAAGCATTTTTTGGCTTCTTGCTTTTAATACCTTTGTATCCGCAGTTCCTTAGGATCAAAGCACAGTAGTCCTTCTATAACTTCTCCATCTTCTCCAGCCTTTTTCTCTCGTCTGGCAATTCGTTTTTCTTCTCGACGGTATTGTTTCATTAACTGCTTTTCTTGTTCAGATTGAATAGTGACTTGACAACCATAATTGGGTTTAGCATTTTCTGCTAAAATTTTTTTGCAATTGTCTATGAAGCAAATTAAAACATCATGTTTTACAAGTTTAATCTTTATGAAAACCATTTTTCCCCTCACCAAAACATAAGATAGCACAATGCTCTAACAATTCACTTTTCATAAAAAGCTGACATGTGAAAGTATATGTGTTAAGGAGAATTGTTTTAAATCACAGTATCTAAATCACATTACCTATTGGCTTAAGAAAAATCAGCAGATATTTTCTTACAATAGACTATACAGTTTAATGTTATAAATTCTTAAATATAAAATTAGTAACCTAAATAGTTGATTTTATAATACTGAAATAATTTCTCCTTATCTAATTTCAATAAATATAATAAATATCAATACTAATTAGCACTTGTTATTACTAGTAATAAAATAAAGATAATTTTTACATATTATATATAATTTTTCCCTATGTAATAGGTCTTACTATGTTAAATTGTGTGTGTGTGTGTGTGTATATATATATATATATATATATATATTATTTATGCAGGAAAAAACATTTTTATTAAAATTAGTTAAGGATATATTTAGATGACCAAGGCAGATAAATAAAGAGTATGGTCCACCTTTTCAAGAAAATACAGTTTTGTTGTGTTTCTTTTTTTTTAAAAAAGGCCAGAACTAGTAAGAGGAACCAGGTCCTCTCAATATTCAGTAAAATTTTTCTTTCAACAGGATTGCCTTCTGTGTTTAATTAAATCTTCTCAAGTAGTAGAATCTTGGCTCACTTCAGCCCTAGAAGAACTGATAGGAACGTCACTGAAAGCAACCCAAGTCAATATACATTGTTGTGTTAAGGATCTACTAGGTTTACGGTACTGCTACTAGGCCAGGAAGGCAATGAAGAATAAGACTTGGTCTATACTCCTAAGGAGCACAGTGCAAGTCATTATATAAAATTCCAAAATCCAGTGCAGGACAAAGGAGGAAGTAAGCATAACATTAAGATGGGAAAATTAATTTTCTAAGTTCACCTTAAGTTAAATCTTCACAATTCTCAGACATTTGTCTCTATCTCATTACATGATTTTGAATATGTCATTTTAACTGTCAATCGCATGAAGAAAAATCCTCTGCATAATTGCCTTTTTCTTTTAAGTCTCAGAAAATAAAGTGAGAAATAAAGATTACATCTCAAAATTATGACATAAGATATAACTCCATCTACAAAAGCTGTCTGAAAAGTATCTAGCCATGTAACCATTTTGTTATATTGACAATGGCTGGATTATTTTCCAGACAGCCCTCGCATATTAGGACTACTACTACGTTGTACAGTCCTGAAAAGAGTATTTTTGTAAATAAGTCTTAAACATCTCACTCTCTAAATAACTCTTATAGACCTATTATAACTATTGAATTTATAAACTACTCTCTTTCAGTGGTAGAAAAAGAATGCTGCATATTGACAATTTTCACATGTACTCTGAACTAAAAGAAAGCTGAACTGCAAAGTCACACAATCAGATATTAAGCAGAACTTTTAAAAATGTGATTAATGCCATGTGTTTATTGGAAATAAATGTTAAAGATTCTGTGTGTAAAACAAAATATTTTTGTTGGCATACTAGATGCTACATTAATGTTGTCTATATTTTAAAGAAATGTGATAGTAAGAAAATATTATTATATACACCTATGATCATCCAAATAAAAAATTAAAATTATAAGAAGAAAATATGTCTACCTCATAATAGCTTTATAAAGTGTCAATTAGAATATACAGCATATATGTACTGTAACATTGAACATAATAGGTAATAAAAAAAAAAATCAATTTGTAAAGCCGGAAATGCTTAAATGCATGGTTCTCCTTGATGGTTCTGCCAACTGTAGAGACTGACAAGTAGGAATGAAATGAATAAGCTTAATAGCAATTTTAACATAAAATTTTACTAAAGAACAAGGTAGAAGCTTCTATCCTTTTAGAATGCAATTACCCAGAAAAAATCTTGTATAATTACTCAAACTATTTTCACTTGACAGCACGAACTAACTTAATTTTCATTTTATGACACACCCTGTACTAAACATTCTCCATATCAGTCCTGAAAATAGAAGTTAATTACAGCTATTTTCAACTTAGCACTCAGTACACTATACACATCCACTTCTCATCTACCTTACATTTCCTGGTTATAAGAACACAGATAAAGTGGTGTACATATCTGGATAAAAAGATTCAAAGAAAAATCAGTATAAAACCTACAAAATGCTACATGGAAAGAAGCTACTGCTCTCTAAGACCATGAGTTTGGGGACGAAAGAAAAGAATGGGCTGTGGTTGTCATAGTAAGGTACAGTAATGAAGAGTAAAAATACAATTTTTAAGACAATTCTGAAGGATCATTAACACAAAATTGTATCAATGGATATAAACATGAGAACAGTGATAAAGTAACAAGAGTCTAAAAAATCTTTTCTTCAAGAGTATTTCATCCCCATCTGCTCCAAAATAATTTTAAGGAAAAATTTAAAGTCTGTTTACATGTCCAAAATATTCTGTATTATATTTATTATTCTTAGTAGCAACATTAGCAATGATCTGGCATAGAATAAAAGAGTAAAAGTAGTTACAAAAAAGTAAAAAATATTTCAGGGCAGACTGATAATTCAAAAATTTTTTTTTAATAATTCAAATCTAATATTTACTTTGGGTTAAAAATTGTGTTGCTTCTAAAAAGTTATCCTAATAGAATAAGTTTTGTTTATAAATGTTATACAAAATGAATACAATTAAACTGTAAAACAATACTAATAATTCCTCATCTATAGCCTCCTGAAAAAAAATATATAAAGCTGGACTCATTTTGAACTTTTTATAAAAGGTGAATACACCTGTAACTACCAGTAATATAATATTGAATGTCAACGTAAATAAAAAATAAAAAAGTAATAATAAAAAATAAAAGTTGGATGATGAATTTTAAAGAAAATAAAATCAAGAGGTATCTATATATTAACACCTAGAAGGCTGAAAAAATGAACACCAAATTCTTGGAATTTACATCACAAGGCTAGGTAATTAAACTCATTCCTTTTCATCTGGCCTATATCCATTTTAAAAGCTCCTAAACCTTACTGGTTTACTGCAACGTCAGATTAAGCACCGTTTAACAGGTGGGAGCCCTCTTAAGGCAAAGCTGTTTATAAGTGTTCAATACACTTAAAGAACCAAAGACATGTAGAAAGATAAAATGGCTGAATTCAATTCCTCAAAGTTTCTAAAAATCTCAAAGCAACTAAAGGCAACTATCAGTAATCAAAGTATTGTCCCTTAAACTATCCTCATTATTTGTATTCTTTTTCTTTTTGCTTTTCTTACTGTTTTTTACTACGTTGTCTTGAAAATAGCTGATCTAATCCTCTCCTTCAAGTAATCTACTGGTGGTTCTTCTAGTGTATTCTTTATTTCAGTTACTGTATTATTCATTTCTGACCAGTTCTTTTTTATGGTTTCTATGTCCTCATTATGCTTATTATCTATTCATTGAAGTTCTAAGTTCATTGAGTATCCTTATAATCACTGTTTTGAACTCTGTCTGGTAGGTTCCTTTTCATTTAGCTCTTTTTCTGCAGTTTTCTCCTGTTCTTTCATTTGGGACATATTTCTTGACTTCTCCACTTTGGCTGCCTCTCTGTGTTTGTTTCTATGTATTAGGTAGATCTGCTGTATTTATTTCCCAGTCTTCCCACATGGCCTTAATGTAGTAGGTGCCCTCTGGTGTTTACTGGCACAGTCTCCCTGATCATCATCTGTGCGAGGTGCTCCAGGAGTGTCACTCGTGTGGGTTGTGCATGGCCTCCTGCTATAGTTGAGCTTTGGTTGCTGTTGGTATAGTGGGTGGGACTGACCATCAGGCTGAGTAGCTGTGGGGTTTGGCCAGGTCCACAGTTTACAAGCTACTGTGTTGGGGGCTTACCCTGTGGAGCAGGATTCGCCCCAGCAGGTTTTGAGCCTGCTGGGACCACCACACTTTGCGTGTGCCGCTTGTGCGGCTCTGCTGTGGGCCGAAGATGGATTCTGGGTATATTGGTCCTGGGGGCTCTTGGAAGGGGTTCTGATCCAGGCACAGGTCAGCCACTGCTTATGGTAGTGTATCTGGTAGAAGCTAAAACTGATCCATAGTGGATCGCTGTCTGTGCTAGACCTGGAGGCATGAGGGATAGGCCACGTTGTGGTGTGAGGGTGGCTGCCACTAGTACCAGGCCTGGAGTAACTCTGCAAAAAGTCCAAGGTACCGTGAGGCCTGATGTTACCTGATGCCTATCAATAATGCTCTATCTTTGTACATTTGAGTTTGAATGTTTTCAAAATAAAGAGCCGGAAATAAATTATAACACTACTGGTACTTGGCCCATAGTAACTGCTACATATATTTGCGTTAAAAAAATCTTTTTTTCTATTCAAATCATCTGCAATAATATAAAGATAAAAAAACTGCCATATTTGAAAATAAATAGAATCTTTGCTAGAACACCCTTTTTAAGGTATTTATGTTTGTTTCATAATTCACCATATCTAAAAAAATCTACTTAAAAGGATGATTGCAGTAAATTATTTAACAGACCAAATGATATTGAAAGTATATTAAAAAGATTCAGGGGAAGCCGGGATGGCTCAATGGGTTAAGTGCTCACTTTGCAGCTCTGGGGACCGAGGACCGAATCCCAGCCCTGGCCCATGTGGACCCATATGCTGAACTGGGGAGTGCCCCCAGTTCAGTTCTCACCGGGTCGAAACTCCGGCCCAGTTCCTGCCCTGTGCAGCCCCGCCCCCACCTGTGGAATAAAACTATGTAAAAAAAACCGATGATGTGCAACTATGGAGACTGTTCTGGGCCCTCCCCCTTTTCTCTCTCTCTCTCTCTGTCTCTCTCTGCCAAAAACAATAAAAATAAATCTTTAAAAAATAAAAAATAAAATAAAAAGATTCACTTACCAATGAATTTTTCCTTTAAGTTAGAATTACCACTAAAAACTTTCTTACCTTGAAGAGCCTGAAACTTATGATCATTTGAAGAATTAAGAAATTTATCCACAATTGTAATTCTATTCTGGAGCAGCTTCTCAATAAGTTCAAGTCCATCAGGTCCGAGTAGTTCAAATAGCTTGTAAGAGGAAGAAAATCAAAACAATGTTACTTCAAAATTAACGTTTTCAAGTTATTAACATACTGTTCAACAAAGGTGTGAAGCCAAACTAATACAAAAATAACCAAAAAATGCTACTTATAAAAATACATTTTAAGAAGCAACTTAAGAAAGAAAAGTAATTTCATATTACTAAAGAGTTTTGACTTTGTAAAGACTATCTGGAATTATATAATGAAAATAGCATAGCCCAATTTTAAAAAATAATTTTGATTTATATATAAAACTGTAAATCACAGAATATCAAATTCTTATACTTGTTTTTTCTTGATATAACCAAATAAATTCTGAAGTTAATTTGCTTTTTTAACATACTACTCTGGTTTTCCCAAATAAAGTACCATTTTTCTTGCAACTTAATATATAAGTTATCATTTATAGTTAAAGAACCATTAGAATGTTTTAATAAATCATGACATGCCAGATTTTTAATGCTTAATTATTCTTATTAAATTTTATTAAATTATTTTATCAATACTTAATAATTTAAATAATAAGCCTGAAATCTAAAACACACTACTGTAAGTGGTTTATGTAACTTTGTAAAAAGTTTCCATGTATATCCTACCCTCCTATGGAAAGTGATTGTCAAAGATTAAGTTGATTCCAGAGTCAGAGAATGGGTTTTGTGATTTAAAGACTTTCAATTTAAAAACTCTATTTAATAATTCTTCAAGAGAGCCTTCAGATTTCCTCAAGTACAGTTTGGGAATATATATTTTTCCTGTCCAGAAATGTTATACTCTAATTTTACATGTGAAGATTTTATATTAACTAAATTCTAACTGTTCTCAGAGATCCCACAAATATCAAATCATAATTATATGTATAAATTTATGCTGAGTATATATGAAACATTAAATATTTAATAAATATTTTATTCTTGCTTTTCATTTTACTTACATTATACACAAGGCCACCCTTCTTCCAAAAAGCCTCCAATCATGGAACAGCTCTTCTTCTGGGCAAATCATCATGGAAAATATTGGAGCCCCATTCATTCTCACCCTGGCTCATAAGGCATTGATTTCTCACAAGGAATGGCAAACCCAGAAGTACTTAGGCTACTTCATCAAATACTCAGCTCCTAGAGCAAAGGTATTCACTCAGAGAGAAGCTTTCCACTGTCAAACCCCTAATTGCAGAGTTGTGGCTCAGAGATCTGGCCTGGGGAGAGAACTAGGCCATAAAAAGAATAGGGAAATGTCTAAGACAAAAAGCAGATTAGTGGTTGTTTAGGGTTATGGGAGTGTGGTGGGGGTAGTAGTGGGAGGATAGTAGCTAAAGGTTTAGGACAAGCTTGTCCAATCCAAACTCTGCAGACCACATGAGAGTCAGGACAGCTTTGAAGGCAGCCCAACACAAATTTGTAAACTTTCTTAGAGCAGTATGAAATATATATATATATATATATATATTAGCTCATCAGCTATTGTTATTGTTAATGTATTTTATATGTGGCCCAAGACAGTTCTTCTTCCAATGTGGCCCAGGGAAGCCAAAGGATTGGACTTCTGTGGTTTATGAATTCTTTGTGAGGTGATAAAATACTCTAAATGGACTTTGGTGATATTTATATGAGTATATTTCTATAAATATACTAAAAACCATTGATTTATATACTTTAAATGAGTGAATTATATAGTATGTGACATATTAATCAAGTGCTATTTTTTAAATTATTAATCAAAATGACTGAAAACACTAAAAGTAACAAAAAAATTTCTTAGGATTGAAAGATAAAGATTAAATATAATTTGCCCAATGACTGTTTTAAATTGCTATTAGTTAGACACAAGCCCTGTGCTTAATGTTAAAGATATTAAAGAACCAGCAAATTAAAATAAAAGAAAAATGCAACGCATACCTACATATGTACTTTCCCCCTACACACCAAACAAATAGTAGGAAGTGCTCTCTATATAAGACATGAAACATCCTTTATATCTTATCAAATATCAAAAAATTTAATTTGTAAACTGGGACCATATCTTTCATAAGAAAATAATCTCATGGAAGTTAGCCTTACATATATTCTTAGCTACTCAAGGTTACTTAATCTGAAATTCAGTGTTCACACATGATATATTATACATTTGAATTAAAAACTTTTAGGGATGCTGGGATATTTCAGCAGGTTCAGTGCTTGCCTTGCAATTGCGAGATCCAGGAACCCAATCCAGGTGCCCAGCCCATGCAAACCTATATGCTGAATTGCAGAGCAACTGGTAACCACCAAGCCCCACTGTGAAGGTTCTCACCTCCCATGCAGGAGGCCCCAGTTCAGTTCCTGCTCTGCGCAGTCCCACATCCACCTGTGTGCAATAAAACTATGTCACAGGTAACAATGTACAACTATGAAGACTGCTCTGGGCCCTCTCCACTCTTCTCTCTCACCTTCTCTCAAATAGCAAATAATATATATTTTTTAATTTTTGAGTCCACACCATAATTTTAAGAAACTACCTGTACATAGGATAGATAACTTCTAATGTAACATCTCAAGTGTAGGATCACAGCACAAATAGCACATTATTTCTTAAAAATAACACACCTAAGACCTAGCAAAAGGAACATGGAGGCTGTTTTTTGCTGTGAACAGCAGGACTTGCATAACACCAAGATAAAGAATACCCAACAGAATTATGAGATCAGCTGCCATAAAATTTAAAGCAATTCCAAAATTCAGCTTCCCTAACATTTGCCACTTTCATCCATATCGAGAGTAGGTGCAATTCTTGTTCAAGATTTGTACTACAAACTAATTTGACAGTTAAAGTGACTGTTTGTAAAGGTACAGCTGCCTGGATCACTGCTCTATGCACTGACATAAGTTCCAGAGCTATCAAATTGGAAAAAAAAAAAAAATGAGGGAGGGAAAAAGTTAGTTGTGAATATAGAAACAGACATGAACTACAGAGTTAACCAAAAAAAAAGAAAAGAAACCAAAAAACAAGAATGTAAGAATGCAGGACTCAGACAACAAAAAGGCAAATATCACTACTCTGGCTATAAATTAAACATATACGATTTAAAGAAGGCACAATATGAATAAACAGGTAACAAACATCCTTTTCCTAGTATAACAGATGTTGTTAAAGACAATATTACATATTAAGGTACTTCAAAACAGACAATCATTCTTAGAGTTATTGTTATTATAAATATTTTTTCATTAAAGGAATCTTTCATCAAATTAAAATGATGAGTGGAAACAGTCCGATACTTAACCAACAGCAGCGTTACAGAAATGCCAAAAAAATTATTTCAGAATCTGTTTAGACTAACTTCCTTGTTTCTTACAAGTGCTTTTAACAGATGAATGTACTATGTAAATCTCTCAGGAAAGGTAATCTCCACTTTCCACCACATTCTGAATTATGTCATTTTTATTCCAATAGGAAAAACGAGATTAGTGAATGCTATATTCCTAACACAGTATCAAATGAATCACAGACATTACATCATAAACACAAGATATAAAGTAATGATAAACCTTTAAATAATACATCATGGAAAATTATACTATAAATCCTATGGAAATCCCATATAGTGTGCCTAAGTAAGAACTAAAAATCTATTCTCAAACTGTGGCATGCAGGGGTATGCTGAGGGTTTGTGAAATCACAGAATAAATATGACAAACACTTGGCTTACAGGCTTACTCAAACAGTTAAGAAACAAAACATTATTTCCAAGTAAAACACAATTCTGGTCATGTTAGTGTTCCATTTGATCCCTACTTCTCAGGTGAGTCAAAAAAATGTTAAGGGGAAGCCGGGATGGCTCAGTGGGTTAAGTGCTCACTTTGCAGCGCCGGGGACCAAGGATCGAATCCC
>PVKE010014698.1:0-34546 GCA_004027555.1 Craseonycteris thonglongyai | reverse complement strand
AGAGGGCACCAGCATTATGGACACACTCAATGGTTTGGTGGTTACCAGGATGGGGGGTGGGGACAGTTGTCGGGGGAGGTGGGAGTGGGCACTGGATATAAGGTGATGGAAGGGGAACTGATACTGAGTGATGGGCACATAATACGATGCATGAATGATGTGATGTGGACTTGGACATCTGTAAACTGTCTAATTGTTGCCAACCAATGTAACCTCATCAAATTTAACAATAAATTAAAGAAAAAAAACAAAACAAAACAAAACAAAAAACAGTTTTGGATATGAATTTGCTTCCCATCAAGATTCCATGTGGAACAAGCTGACACTATCTCTTTCCAGTTTAAAGTTTATTTTTAAAATCCAAATTGGAGAAGGCCCCTTTTTGAGCTGAGGGATAGACATTTCTAAAATAGAGGAATTTGTAAGTCTATTAGGAATTTGCCTAGGAAAATGTTTCTTAAAAGAACACGAGTTTTTCAAATTCGTGTAGATAAGTGCTCTATGTACCCTCGTATCTACAATTACTTAGAAAAAAATGAGGAAAAATCAGAAAGTCCTCTTGTTTAAAGTTTGTGCATATTGGGGGGGACGGTGAATAGAGAATATTTTCAGAAACATTTGCAGAGGTTCTTGGATGGTTAAAGTGGCATTGTTTTCTGCATATTACTACAGGCATTTCCGAAATAAAAGTTACACTCTAAAAGTTCAGATGTAAGTTGATTTATTGAAATACAGTAATATTTCCCCTTGTAAACAGTACTCCAAATGGGTGTTAAGTTTCTTGGTTTGTCCTCCCAAAGCTTATTTTAACTTTAGGGGCTCTTAGTGGTAAGCAGTGGTAAAGAACAAAATTGTTATAATCGGTACTCCAAGAAAAATTTTTGGTGATGGAAAGAGAACTGACTCTGGGTGGTGAGGACATAATACAATACATGAACAATGTCATGTAGAATTGTACACCAGGAAACTATAATTTTTACCATCCAATGTCACCCCAATAAATTCAACAAGTCATAAAAAAGAATTTACATTATTTTCCCTCCTCCTGCTCCCTGATGGTGAGATCAGAGAGGGCGTTCTTTCTGTGCCTGCCTAGCAGCGGGGACAGCCTCACCAAGCAACTGAAGGCAGATTGATGCTTTTCGTGAGAGAACTCCACTTAGGTGAATACTCATCATTTGTTACAGAAACTTGAGAGGCTCACGAAGGGTAAGGGACAGCCTGAAGTGAGCGGGCATGCTGCATGTGGAAGTGGATGTGAGGTGGGGCAGGGGTGAAGGAGAATGAATTGGCAATACATCCCCCTACCTTTCTGGTTGCCACTTACATATTCTCCTTCGGATGGTCGCTGGACTGAAATGGGAAGTGGAGCATGAGCCAAGAAGAAAGTTTAAGGCCTGTAGCACTCAGCTGAAGCAACAGCCGTTCCAAGACAATCTCCAGGTCCCAGGTCTGTAAATCAGGGTGTGCGTATCATAGTCCCCAAAATGTTTAAATTGCCCCAATATATTTGAGGAATGAAAATACTTAGTTTTCAAAAACTATAGTAAATCTACACTTTCTCCAATATGTTGATGGGTTAGGAAAGTGATAGTAACCATATACTAATTTTAAATTATGCTTAACTGTTATAAATAAGTACAAAAGAATGGAAAGAAGTAATTATTGTGTTTAAACTAACTGTAGAATGAAAAGTACGGCTGACATACTGTTCTGGGTTTTTGAAAGTAACTTGTTAGGTTAATCTTTTGATCATTATCTATTAACTTCCATTAAATGACTTTGTGGTGTGTCATATAAAAGGACCATTTAAAATCCCTACCTTTGGCTTTGAACCTATAATATAGTAACCCAGACTGGTTATAGCAGTACATGATTCCAGTGTAATAAATCTGCAATTTTACCTGAACTAGTAGGTGGTCTTTTTAAATTTTATTTATTTATTTATTTTTGACAGAGAGAAAGAGAGAGAGAGAGAGAGAGGGAGAGAGAGAGAGAGAGAGAGAGAGAGAGAGCGAGAGAGAGAGAGAGAGATACAGAGACAGAGAGAGAACTGAACTGGGGGAGCTCCCAGTTCAGCATATGGGTCCGCATGGGCCGGGGCTGGGATTCGATCCCCGGTCCCTGGCGCTGCAAAGTGAGCGCTTAACCCACTGAGCCATCCCGGCTTCCCAAGGTGGTCTTTTTAAACCATGTAAAAGACCAGTACTTGATTTCAGTTGTCACTATTGACATTTTAAGTGTGCATGTGTATTATAATACTTTTCACACCCTAAAAGCTTGGTGGGAAAAAACTCCAAAACTATAGTATTCACTCTTTTTTTTTTAAATGATTTATTTTATTGTTTTGAGAGAAGGTGAGAGAGAGAGAGAGAGAGAGAGAGAGAGAGAAAGAGAGAGAAGGGGAGGAGGGCCCAGAGCAGTCTTCGTAGTTGTACATCATTAGTGCAACATGGTTTCATTCCACACAGGTGGATGTGGGACTGTGCAGGTCGGGAACTGAACCAGGGGTCTTCCGCATGGGAAGCGAGACCCTTTACAGCTGTCCAGTGGTTGCCAGTTGCACTGCAGTTCAGCACGTGGGTTTGCACAGGCCGGGACTGGGGCCAGAAATTGAACCTGGGACCTTGCGATTGCAAGGTAAGCATTCAACCACTGAGCTATCCCAGCATCCCTGTATTCACTCTTAAGAGCAGGTTTATACTAAAATACTAAAAAAAATTCAGAAGGTTTACCTGGGTTAGTCCTAACATGAATGTCAGTCTTCAGTTTTAGGGTAGGTTTATGAGAGTAATACAGATTTAATGATAAGTGGCTTTCCATTTCTATCTGCTCATTGGCTGAGAATAAGTGAACAAATAAGTGGGGAATATAATACGCTCATGACTCAGTTTTTATACGAGGGCAACTATTACAGATCAGACTGCTATCATAAATGCAAAGAAATTGTCCAATTTTTTTTATCCTAGAAGTTTATTAGAAATCACTTGAAATTAATGGACCATTGAATGAGACAAAATTTTTGTTACTTATTTTTATAGTAATAGTTATTGAAAAACAGTAATTTATTCTTAAGAGTTGAGTGTATTGAAAGGATCTAATGGTTTTGTAGTTTTATGGCATAATACCAGTGTAATACTGGTTTAGTCCAACAAATAGCCTGAACAAAATAAATATTTTCCAGAGGTGACAAACTTACTTCCAGAACAGATTCAATAAAAACAAGATTAAAAACAATAAAAAACTCTTATATCCAAATGAGTTAAACAAAAAGATGGAACAGAAAAAACAACAACATGAAAAGACTACAATTTAGAACAACTTTTAGATTGTCAGAGCGCTAATGGGTTTTATTTACATAGTTTGGGTTTGTGGCACAGTAAGAAAATAAACTACAAACAAACTACCGTAGTTATTGAATAGGGCTAATTCTTAATTGTTTTTGAATAATTTCTGTTAATATCAGTTTAGACCTGCATATTAGGTTTTTTCCAGTTCTGTATTAGAAGCAACAGCTTAATTTCTTATAGAATTGAGCTATTATACAATTATCAGTATACATAATTTCTAAGCAGCACATTGAAAATGAGGGGGAATAAGAAAGGTATTTGTTATATCGTAACACTTAAAAATTGGATACACAGTCAAACCTTACTCAAAAAACTGATTGGTATGGGGCCATTATATTTTTGCTTTTTACTGTATTTTCATGTAATTTTTATATCAAAATAGAAAACATTTTTATTATGCAAATCTTAAATATTTTTTTATAAAACACCTCAATGTTTGATTCTGTAGTGTTTAACAGAGGGAGATAGTCTGAATTATAATGATGCCGTTTAGTTCAGGTGATTACATGGTAACAAACCAGAAATTTGTTGTGTATTTGAGTGGATAAGAACTGAAGCAACCAAATCCTACCCATAGTAAATTTAGCATAGTTTAGCATAGTATTTTGATAGCAAGTCTATTTAAATAAAGATTTTAGCAGGTTAGTAAGACTTAATAGGCCTAATAAGCTGAAACCCAAAATTTGGAGAAAATTTATATGAAATATAGTTCCTTAGAAAGTTACCCTATAATTCAAGCAATCTATTGGGAATTCTACCTATTTGAAATGTAATATAAATAGTTGTCTAGTATTATTTTCTAGCTTAGAAAACAATTTATGTACGACTGATGACCAATAATGTAAAAATGTATAATCAGAAGAACTAAGTTCTTCTGAACTGTCATTGGTTTGTATTAATAAAAGTGTGTACATTTAATGGGCAAATAAGTTTGACTGACTGACTATAAATGTGAAATGAATATAGTATATATTTGCCATAAAAATATTGAAGCAAAGTATGATTTGCAGGTGAATATATATCTTTTTTTTTTTTATATTTTTTTTTATAGAGAGTCATTGTTTTATCTTCAGTGCATATTTATTTCTATTTTACTTTTGACAGATAGAGAGACAGAGACAGAGACAGCTAGAGAACCTAACTGTGGGAACTCCCCAGTTCAGCATGTGGGTCCTGCCTGGGCCGGAGCCGCGATTTGATCCTCGGTCCTCGTGGCCTCAAAGTGAGCGCTCAACCAGCTGAGCCGTCCCGGCTTTCCCCCTGCAGGTGAATATAATAGTGCAGTTAAAGCTATTTTGCTTCTTTTTCTTATTGTAGATTTTGTTGCAAAGAGATATATAATTAGTCCTATTTCCCTATTGGGTTATTTTAAATAATGTACTAGAAATAGATGCTGCTTTTATTATTTATTTATTTATTTTATTGTTAAATGTACTGGGGTGACGTTGGTCGGCAATATAGTTTCCAGGTGTACAACTCTACGTTACATCATCTATGCATTGAGATTCTTCTTTTAGTAGTTAGTTGTCAGTCTATCTATCTTCCCACATCTCCACAGTAATCAGTTGCTTAAGAGTTAGAATGCATCTTACAAAAATAGATTCATTAACTGGGACATTGGTGGAACAACTTTCCAACATCAACTTCCCAACAATATCGCCTTCCCAGCGGGTCGCCGGAGCTCCTTACACGGCTGTCCCTGTAGTGAGGCGTATTATCTGTTGATTGTGCACTGCTGCTTTTAGCCAAGGCAGCAGTGGAAACTTGTTAGAAATGTGAATTCTTGAGGCCCATCCCGTATCTGAAAAGTCTGCCTCAGAAGCTATGGGGATGGGGCCCAGAAACCCACCGTAGCAGTTTCTCCGGGCGATTCTGATACATTGAAGTGTGAGAACCACGCTGTGTTAGTAATGAAAAGGCCACAAGTGTTCCATACAGATCTTAGCTTGGGTTTCCTAGGCTAGGGCCTAGGTAACCACGCCACAGGTGATAGGCACTACAGTGTAGTTAAGCAATTTTATTAGATTAAGAGTGTTTACAGGGGAAGCCGGGATGGCTCAGTGGCTTAAGTGCTCACTTTGCAGCGCCGGGGACCGGGGATCGAATCCTGACCCCGGCCCGTGTGGAACCATGTGCTGAACTGGGAGCTCCCCCAGTTCAGTTCTCTCTCTGTCTCTGTATCTCTCTCTCTCTCTGTCAAAAATAAAAATAAATTAATTAATTAAAAAAAAAATTAAAAAAGAAAAAAAAAAGTGTTTACAGTTGTGATAGACTGAATAATGGGTCCCCAAAGATGTCCGGTCCTGATCCTGGGAAGTTGTGAATGTGAACTTACAGGGCCAAAGGAACTTTGCAGGTGGGATGCACGTTCCTGAGATGGGGAGACAGCCCTGGATCCCCCAGGTGGGCCCAGAGTCATCCCAGGGGTCTAAGAGGAAGGCAGGAGGGCCATGGCGAACAGAGCTGTGACAACGTGATGACAGAAGCAGAAGGGTGTGAGGGAGCTGAAGTTGCTCCGCTGCTGGCTTTGAAGCGGAGGGGGCTGTAGAGGGGAAGATGGAAAAGTCCAGAAACAGACTCTCCCCTAGAGCCTCCGGGAGGAATGCAGCCCTGACAACATCTTGGTTTCAGGACTCATGACTCCTAGAACGGGAGGAATCTTTTTCCCCTCCAGCCACTAACCTTGTGATAACTTGTTGCAGGAGCAACAGAAACTAGTAAAATAGCGCCTATTTTCTCTCAGGAGAATCTTCACGGACAGCTCACCCATTTTTTAAGATCTGGAAATGCTAGGTGAACACAGAAGCTTCACCCCCAGGATCACCTCAGAACGAATGCTGGGGTGACACAGACATCTCAAGGCAGCAAGGTTGGCTTTGTAGCAACACCTTCCCCAACTCAAAAGGACCCCCTTTCTGACCCTTGAGTTGAACGTGTGCACTTGTGCTTTTAGGATATGCCATTATTGGCTCATCTGCTGCTTTAAAAGGTCTGGGAAAGGCACTTGTTAGGCACATGTCCTGTCACTGAAGTGTGGATCCATCTGGCAGATTGCCTTCTAGGACTATACTAGCACGTGAAAAGCCGGGGAGGTGTTTCTATTTCTAGATATAAATTACTTAAATGATCATTTCTAAAGACCCTAAGAATTAACTTTGACATATAAAATGAAAAGAAATCTTTGGATTGGCTAGCCCAAACTTTTAAACTGAGGCACAGGGTAAAGTAAATCATCTACACAGCTACTTAATCCACTTGGCAAATGGTCGTCTTGCCTCTAAAACCGGCTCTGATCTTTTCTGATTGGCTTTCCTGGGGGAAAACGTGGCTTTTTAAAATAAAGCTTCTCAGGAAGAGGCTAACTTATATTTTACACCATTCAAATGCGAGTGAATGAGCTCATATTCATGTAACTTAGCCATTTGCTACATTCTCCCTTCTACATGGGGAATTTGCACTTTCTGAGAGTACAGGGAACACAGCTGTTTTGATTTCCCATAACCTCGTCTGTAGCTAAACCTCCCCTCTGGCTCAAACTACCTCCCTCCATGTATGAGAGCATTCGAATTCAAGCAGACAAGGACTGGGGATCCAAGGAGCGGTAAGTCCTTCTGGAGAAGCCCCCAGCCTAGATAGGAGACCGATCGGGTATATAAACAGTATGGTAAGTGATACTGTAGGTGTGAACGATCCCAGGTCCCAGAGCAGGTGGGACAAAACTTGGGACAGCCACTCAAGGTTTCAGTGTTACATTCTGTCTGGGATATCAGCGAAGGCCCAGGAGGGCTGCAGAGGGGAGGTGACCTTGTGAGCAGATAGCAAGTGTCAAGACAGAGAGGACCTCTGCTTGTTCAGGGAATAAGCAAGCAGATGTGACAGACACTGTCTACCTGAGAGAGGATGTGACAGGAGATGTGCTGGGAAGGGAAACATGACTATAAAAAAGGTGAAAGGGCCTGTACTTTATCTTTTTAGTGAGAGGAAACTGAAAGGTTGTGTATCTTCTTAAGGGGGTGGCAAGACCTGCTTTACAATAATGGCAGCCTGTCAGCATTTATAGCCCCCTATGATGGAGGCTCTAATTACCCCAATCAACAAACGAGGAAGCGCAGAGGCTCAGCAGCCCATCTCATGGCCTCACAGCTCCTAAGGATCTAACCAGGTGGACTGGTTTGAAGGGCTCGCTCCTCACGCCTCTGAGTCAGAGCTGAGGAGGGACTCTGGGAGACAGTGGAGGCTTAGATAGAAATGAAGATGTTTGAAGAGTCTCAAACTTCACATTCACTTGGTACCTTTACAGAACTTTTGCCATACCCAAGAACCCCTTCTGTTGTTTCTTTAAACTGACCCATCTTTTTAAACTTGGTTTTTAATGGGAAACCTGAGGGTAACGACAAAAATACTGTAACAGGCATAAAAGTCAGGAAGGGTCATGACCACAGAAGACACTGTGCTCAGCTAGAGGAGAGAAGGCTGGACAGGCCCCAGCAAGCCGGGCAGGAGGTCTGGGGCGGGGCCCTCAGGCTAGAGCAGCCAAGTAAGATAGTTACTGAGAAAGCCTGAAGCCGCATGGCAGCTCCAGCCTCGGGGGAGAGAAATGGGAGCCAGCGCCAGGAGTCTGAGGTAGTTACAGATAATGAGCCGAGGCTGGGACATAATGAGCCGAGGCTGGGACATAATGAGCCGAGGCTGAAACTGAAAGCAAGCAAGCCCTGCAGGCAGAGAAGGAAGTCCAAGAAGTGACTAGAGGGGAGGGCAGCTGATGGGAAGACCCTGGCTGGGAGCCAAGAACAGGGTCGGGGACATTTTAGGTTTGAGGATCCCAGGATAGGAAAAGGGGAGGTGGCCGGGGGTGAAGGGGCAGGACTGCAGCCCTGAGACCTGGGGGTCTGTGGGGGCTGAGGAAAAGCTGCAGCAGGGTGACCTGTGGCATAAGACACTGGAGAAGCGGGTTGGTGCTCAGCCCCACCATGCTGTACTTGGCAGTTTGTCCCTGAGCGTGCTGGGGATGCTGGACCTGTCCATATTCCACCAGAAACCTGCTCCAGTGCCTCCAGTGGTGTGCACCACCTTGTGGGAGAAGCTGGTATGGGCAAAGGAGGAGAATGCCTGAGTTAAAGAAGGGACACTTGGAGGCCATTGGGCAGTCTCTAGCACATTTATTTCAGTTCTCATCATTGTCCTGTTTCATCTGTTAATGCTCCACAGTGCCTAGGCATGTATACAACAGGCACTCAGATGTTGTTATATTATTGTAAGTGGTTAAACAGACAGAACTTGAGATGAGTCTTCTGAGACAAATATTAATTGTAAGGGTCCTGTTCGTAAACTATAATGGTAAAGAGAGGGTGCCTGTCTGGGTCTGATAAGGGACAATTTTTCAGGTAGCTGACAGATTGCCCCGGCTCACTGACACGTACAAAGGCCTTTGAGGCTTCAGGTATTGCAATAAATCCAGAAAAAAGAAATTAAAGATGCTGTAGACTGGGCTTAATGTTTCCATATCCATGCCAGATCGTAGACCATTTTCCAATGCCTACAACACCGGTGATGTCTGGGTAAATTATGTTCTCCTGAAAAACAACTTTAAAAGTTGTGGCCAACTGATCCTAAGGTGACCTCAATGATTCTTACCTTCTGGCACTCATCTCCTACTATAATATTAAGAGTAGGAGGGACCTGTCACTTGCTTCTAATCAAAAGAAAATTTCAGAGACGATGGGAAGTCACTGCTGTGACTGTTACTGAAGACTTGCTGGCAGGCTCCTCTCCTGTCAGCCCTGAGAAGCTAGCAGCCGTGTGAGCTGCCCGTGGAGAACACCAAGTGGCAGGAGCAGTGGGCGGCTTCTAAGAGCCGAGGGCACCCAACAGCCTGCAGGAAATGGGAGGGTTCCCCATCTGTTGCTACGAGGAAGGAATTTGGCCAACGACCTGAAGAGTTTGGATGGAGGTTCTCCCCAATCAAGCCTTGGATGACACCTGCTTGTAGCCTGTGAGACCTAGAGCAGAGGGCCCAACTAAGCTGTGCTCAGCCTGGGGCGGTAAATGATTCATGGGTTTTGTTTAAGCTGCTAAATTTGTGGCTATTTATTATACAGCATAGAAAATAAATACAGAAAATCTTTATACAAGGAAAAAAAAAAGAAAAAGGAATATTGAACTACTGGCTATTTCGGATATTTATCAACGAAGATCAGACATCCAAAGGGCAGTCCTCAATGCTCATTTCCATGATCTTCAGAGCCGGTCCTTCCACGTCATGATTCCTGTCATGTCTGACATCATGGCAGAGCTGAACAGAGGGGGAGGCAGTTGTGCTAAGACAGCACAATTCAACCTTTTCAGTGTCACTACCACCTTCAGGGACATTCACAGAGGTTCCTTGGCCTATTAAGCTCTCTGAAGTACTTGGATTATTTTCATCCCAAATTGAAGGTCCAAGATTTGTTTCATCATTTGCCTGGTGAATTGTAACCCCTTCTGAATATTCTGATTTATAGACAGGCAGGAAAAGTTCATTTGGTGAGAGTGTCTCATTCTCATCCTTGTGTGCAGACAACAGCACATCCAAAGGTTTTTGGTATTCTTGACGTTCCTGTAGAATTGCTGCATCTTGTTCATTTTTATATTCATTTTGTTCTGAATTTTCAGTCTTTTCAAAATCAAGTAAATTCAACAGATCAACTTCGTCTAGCTTTACTGAGTTTTCCTTGGATATGCAGCCTAAGTTCACCTTTAGAATATGCAGCAGGTGGCGCATTTTACCCTAGGATTAAGAAAAAGATCAGAATAGTCACATTAATGAAGCAAGTTAAATTGAATTACTTTCGTCTGCAGTGCTGCTAATCTCAGCAGGATCAATACTTCTCCTTCCACCCCATGCCTAAACACACATAAAATGCCAGGGGAAAAACGCACTTGCTTTTAATGCATTATTTGAGGGAATGGAAAAAGTTACAAATTCTTTCTGTTAGAATTTTTCCAATGAAATTCTAAGGAAAGACAAACCTCTTCCAAATGGTGTTTATTCTGTCTTATATGTCGCTCAAATAGTTGTTCTAAAAACCTACAAATAACAAATAAAAATGTTAATGTCACAAAATTAGAAAATCAACTAAACGTAAAATAGCCACACATTAACTAAACTACTAAAGGTTGGAAAATATTTTTTAGATTAGTTTTTTTTTTTTTTTACCCCCAAAGATAAAGACCAATGCTTCCCTGGTTCTGTCAGGTTCACTATGCATTTAAGTTAACATAATGGATGCCAATGTTTCTGAAAGACTTCATGGCACTTACATTTCAGTGAATAAAATATTTTAAATGAGGTCCAAGAATTCCTTCTCCCTTCTTCCCTCTCTCTACCACACACACTAAAAAGCTCTTTTTTCTCTCACACACATATGCAGACATCTCAAGCCTCTCCCTCCCTTCTCTCTCTTTCATATATACACCACACCCATAAACCAAACCCTAAAAAAATTCTTTTATAAAGAGTTATTTTACCATGCTTCCTAAAGTATACTTTAAAAAACTCAACTGATGGTGGGATGCTGGGATAGCTCAGCAGGTTGAGCGCTTGTCTCGCAACCACTAATTCTAGGGATCAAATTCCAGCCCCGGCCTGTGCAAACCCATGTGCTGAACTACGGTGACCCCCCAGCAGCAAAGGTTCTTGCCCCTCATGGCCCCACATCCTCCTGTGTGGAATGAAACTATGTTGCAACTAATGATGGACAATATGGAGACGGCTTTGCTGCCCCCTTCCCTACCTTCTGTCTCTCTCTCTCACCTTCTCTCAAACAATAATAAATCTTTAAAAAAAATTCCACTGCTGGTAAATTCATATAAGAAACTAAAAGTTATCAATTATTAAGCACCACTAAGGGCTAGGCACATAATGATCACTACACCTCTAATCATGATCAATACTGGCAAAGAATAGTATTGTAAAAAAATTTTGAAAATGAGAAAACTATGCCTCTAAGACAATGATTTCCTTTTCCATTAGGTCACAAGCCATTAAGAGAATTTTACCAACATATGTCTGGCTCCAGAGAGTTTACTTTTCCAACTACATCATACTTGTCCTCTCTGACATGACTGTACCAATAGGTTTCTTTAAAAAAAAATTTATTTTTATTGTTTTGACAGAGACAGAGAGAGAGAGAGAGAGAGAGAGAGAGAGAGAGAGAGAGAGAGAGAGAGAGAGAGAGATACAGAGACAGAGAGAGAACTGAACTGGGGGAGCTCCCAGCTCAGCATATGGTTCCACACGGGCCGGGGCCGGGATTCGATCCTTGGTCCCCGGTGCTGCAAAGTGAGCGCTCAACCCACTGAGCCATCCCGGCTTCCCCCCAATAGGTTTCTTGAAACAAATAATTTCCTTTGTTACCATTTGTTATTATCAATGAAGTCATGAGCCAAAAGCTCAAGAAATCCATCCATATTCTACATTTTACAATGACTGTTGATGTTGTGGAATATTTACTCCTAGGCAACTTTCTATGCATATTTACTTCTTTACCAAAGCTGGGGTTAAATAATACATACTGTTTGGGTACCTATTTTGCTTTTTTCTAATTATATTTTGAATATCTTTCTGTATCAATAAGTTCACTTGTACACTATTTAAGTCTCTGAACAGAACTTTTATAATATTCTGCAATTTATTCAACCAAATCTTTACTATTCAATACCTAGGTTGATACAATTTTTGGTGCTATCATAAAAAAAGCTGCAATAAATAGCCTTATGAAATATAAGCAAAAAAATGTAAGATTTTTTAAAGTATAAATACATGTTTTACGCAAGTATTTTTGTTTTATTTTTGCTTTAGTTTTGTTGTGTAAAAAACACAATAAATCTTACCAACTTAACTATTTTTTAACTGTACAATTCAGTAGTGTTAAGTATATTCACATTGTTGTGAAAGAGAGCAATGGAACTTTTCATCTTGCAAATCTGAAACCCTATACTCATTACGCAAACATTCTTAACCACCTTTTAAAAATGCCAAAGATAAATAGAATTATTATAATAAAACTTAGGTCCTTTTGGTATCTCTTTTAATACTAATAATGATAACACTTGCTTTAATTTAAAAAAATCACACAGAAGTAGAACAACTGATTAGAATGTCTGCACTTCACATACTATTAAATGACAGGGGAAGCATGCAGCATGCACAATGGGGTCTTATGCTACATAACAAAGGGGGGTTTAGTGTTCAATAATTTTTTTTTTTTTTTTAAGATTTATTTTATTGTTTTTGACAGAGACAGAGAGACAGGAGAAGGGGGAGGGCCTAGAGCAGTCTTCATAGTTGTACTTCATCAGTTTTCAAAATGGTTTTGTTCCACACAGGTGGGCAGGGGCTGCCCAGGGCAGGAACTGGGCTGGGGGCCTCCCACATGGGAAGCTCACCCCAGTTCAGCATATGGGTCTCCATGGGCCAGGGCCGGGTTTTGATCCTCGGTTCCCTGAGCTGCAAAGTGAGCACTTAACTTGCTGAGCTATCCTGGCTTCCCTCAATGAATTCTAGATAAATAAATATTCAAGCCGATTCAGGACCACATAGTTTCCTTAGATAGTATGTAAGATCTAATATGGCAAACTTCCCATTTCATTTATAGTATGCAAACCTAGCTTTTAATTTGTCCTTTATTAGTAACAGTTGTAACCAAATCCTTGCTTTTGATTCTCACCATAGTTTCAAATAGCAAAATGGGATTATGGATCTTTGCAAATAAGCAAAAACTTATTTTACTAGTCTATCATAACCAAGAGATATAACAGTAAATAAATAAAATCTCTTTTTCTCAATAACCCCCCCAAACCTTGAGCCTACCTAGAGCATGAATTAAACATTCTTTACAACAATTTGCTATCAACGATAAGAATATGATCCCCCAAGAAAGTAACTTTTAATTTCCTAATATGTGGAAAAAAAGTTAAAAAGATTAATGCCAAATTAAGAGTATTTAGTGTTCCTTAACCATCATATATTATTATAAAAATCTAACCTGTTTGAAAATAAACCAAGTTCCAAAATTTCATCTGTTATATCTTCAATGAAACTGAGATACAACAGTTCTTCTTCACTGTGAAGGCAAAGCATATACAGAATAAAAATTATGCATTACTTACTCTGAAAACTATAGGAAACGTGAGTACCTAAATTAGAAATCTCCCTCCCTATTACAAATGTACTTCTCTCTCACATTTTTAAGAGGAATATTATAAAACAAACATGATGACCTTCTGAAATTATGCAAAGATAAATATTATAGATGAGACAATACCCCTTAACAGAGTAAGATTTCATAGCGTCTACAACATCCATCCAGCAGTAAATATAAGCAGGGGTTAAATAGAAGAGAAACCCACCACGGGCCAGAGGGCAACCACTGTGACCCAGGGGACACGTGTTGCTGACAGCGTTCTAACGTTCACCAGCGGAGCTGGTAGCCCTGCCCACGCCGCATGGAAGCGGGAAAGAAGCTGTCCAGGGGGCAGGAACTTGCGCTGTGAAATGGGCTCCTGCTCCCAGTGGGGCATTTTGCTTCAAGGTTGAAAAATGTACTCAGCAGAAAAAAATCATTTTTTCTTAAAATGTTAGGAGAGAAGGAAAATACTCAAATAGAAAATTTTTTATACAGAGATATTGTGGTAATTTTTAATTACTTGGACATTTATTATACTATCTCATGAGCTAACTATTTTAGTAGCTCTTACAAGAAAATGAGGACACTATTATAAGTTTGATTAGCTGAAACTAGTGATTTGATAAAAAATGCAAATAGCATTTTATTAAATGTAAATACCCAATTACTGAATAAGTAAATATAATGGAAGGAGTTAATAAGCAAATCAGATAACAGAAGACTAAAATATTGGATTATATTAAAAGTTATACTTTCAAACTGATTGATAGTCTCTAATATCAAAAACAGCAAGTTTGACAATAAATGAAACAATAAAAATAGATTGTTTTCCTTGAAAAAATGTAGATTAACTAAAACATTAAAACCTAGAAGTATAATATCTGCAAAGAACTGGTGAAGTGAGACACCTTCCGGAAGGCCATCCTGAGCTATTCAAAGTTGGAATTTCTCAAAACCTCTGTTACTTTTACTTATAAAGAATTTTGGGTACTAATTATAAAAAATAGGTTCAACTGAGGGACAAATTTCTACTGAACATAAAAGGAAGTGGTAGATAATTATTTCAGAAAGTCCTGGTCATTTTCTAAAGTGAGCATATGTTATATGATGATGAACAGCAAAGCTGGTTGTAAGAGATTAGTGTGCAATCCTGACTTATTTAATAATAGCCTGTGTGATTCTTAATTCTAAATTCCCCTAAGCAAAATGAAGAGGTGGGAAAGATCTTACTCAGAATAGATTTTTCTCCTTGGAGGCAGCTGCAGGGAATATTGACTCACTGACCTGGAAGGAGAAAATTAAAATACTTGAACAAAACAATGGTTAGTGTACAATAAGTGTTCAATATTATATATTAGTAATGATTTATATCCATGATCTAATCTAACCTTCAGAACAATGCTGTCAGGTATATTAACTGGGTAGGTATTATTCTTCTCAATTACTAATGTGTTCACCAGGGGGCACAAAGTCTAAGTAATTTGCAAAGGTCATGTGCTAGCAAGCAGCAGAGCCAGATTGTTAGACTAGTCTTCTAATTACAAATTCACAAGCCTTTTTGAAATTGTACTATGGCACTTCCATAGTATAAACAATGACAATTTGACTAAGGTTAACATATATAGTGCTGAAGACAGATATTTGTCTATGGAAAAAATTTTAAAGCGGATCATTATGATGACATTTGTTATTATTCAGCTATGTCATCATTAATTAATTCTGAGCTTTTTATTCAGGTATACTCAATTATAATATTTTATTTCTTTTAGATAGAAGCTACTAGAAAAATATTCCTTTTGTAGGTGATTCTTTATATTCATTGCAGACTGGCTCAAGGGTAACTTAAAAATCTCAAGTTATGAATCTCAAGTTATGAGTAGTGAAGCTCCATGAATTTCAAGACAGGTCAGCCATGAACCCTGCAGCCCTGCCTGTGAGGTGTCCAAGGACAGGCCTTGGGAAGATGGGTTTGCCCGCTGCTGGTCCGCTGTGAAGCGCCTTATTCTTGCTTTTTAAACTCGGGTCCTTTCTTCCACCTCCTTCATCTCACATCTGATCTCTGACACTGAAAATGCATTTAACAGCTGAAACTATCAAAGGCATTTTAAAAATTCTACTCTACAGGCTCTAAACCTATCTTTTAAATTTTAATTTAGGTACAGTATTTCATAATCCCTAGACAAGATGAGTAGTTTTAAACTATAGTGCCTCTACATAGCACATGCAGATCAATCAACTAGCATACAGTGAATATTCAAAATAAAAAACTATGACTCCTCACACAGTAAGGGGTTCAGTAATATTTGTGTCATGTAAACTGGTTGGCATCACTGCCGGAGGAATTGTCTTGGGGAAAATTCTTTTTCACATGGGCAGTGATGGCAAATAATACAAGCCAATGTCTGTTTTTCCTTAATTAATGAATTAGTAAAATGAATTCATTTAAACTTTTACTGAGTACCCACTTTGTAGAATTTCCTTAGCAAAATTAACACTGCCACGGAACTGTGTAACACCAGAGTGTCATGAAATACATACTTATGTTGCAAATACTGCATGTTTGTTATACAGGAAAGCAGTGAGATGCAGATGTTAGAGTCGACATGATTTCTCCTGCCAGCTGTTTACCTTGGCGGGGAACAGTGAAAACTGCCGCCTTTAACCTCGCCCCAGGGTGAGCCGTGCCCTTGTCGGAGCGAAGGGGTTATTTTTCCTTTGGGATCATATGTCATACAACTAGATGCCTGGGGATGCAACGAGAAGAATACATTTTTGTCAAAAATACATTATAAAGGCAGAAATAAAGCAAATCACCAAATTTCATAAAAGAAGTCAAGGTAGGGGTAGAGATATCTAGTAGATAAAAGTGACAGATATACAAGTATTACAACAAAGGATGGTTTCTATTCAGTCAGAACTTTTTCCTTACATTTATTTAAAGCAAGATAAACCAACTTATTTCTTATTTTTAAATGAGGGCTATTTTAAATGACATTAAGAAATCACCACAAATAAACATAAAAATTTGCGAGTTTTAGGTAAACTTGAGAAAAAAATTCCATTATTCAGAAATTCAAGTAGCCCATCTGCTTGTTTCAAATGCCAGTGTATCACATGCACTGTTGTCCATGGATGTATGAACAATATAACAAACAAAACGGCTGGCAGCTCTGTTCTATAAATCCTACTATGGGTCACATACTGTACCTGAAGCGTTTACTTACAAGAGAAGATTTAACCTTTACAACACAGATTTATGTACAGTGCTTTACACTTTTAAATGTGCTATTAAAATGAGGCTCTACTGACTTAATACTCCACTAGCTTCCTCAAGTATCCTGCTGGTCCTTGGACTACAGAATACGGGGACACACCGTCTTCTTACAGGGTTAGGATAGACATTTGGAACACAGTGTCATAATTCTGCTTTTGTTTATTTAGTTAAATACAGAGCTAATTCTCTTCCTGAATCTCAGCCTCATCATAGGCACCCTTTCTGGAGCCCTGGCTCTGCTAGGCACTTACTTGACCTTTATCATCCATCCCTTCCCCGAGCCTGTCAAGCACAATTTTCCTCGATGTGGGAACTCAGCTCTCAGAGGATGTGATCTGTCCTTGGGCCTTAAGTGCAGGTCCCTGTGTTAAATAGCTATTAGTGCCTGAGATGGAAATTGATAATCCTCTACCCATTCTCAGAAGGGAAGGCGGAAGTTGAGGGTGGTTATATTTTATCCTTTTATCCCTGAATCTGTGTTTGACATTTTAATAGACAAACCTTTCAATAATCAATTTAAATTAGGACACAAGTATATGATTAATACCTCCAAAATGAAAAAAAAAATCAATATTTCAAAATAAAAGTTGTAAAGTTTTAAAAGAAATGATTGCTAAGCATTAAAAATATAAACACTGCGAAAAAGACCTTTATGATATAGAAAAAGTAGAAGCAAACATAAGAGAATGATATATCCATCCATTATAAAATGTCTAACTTTCAATAATATAATTAGTGGCTACTCTTTAAAAATATACAGGCATAAAAACTAAAATAACTTCTGCACAACTTTTCTGGATCCTTTAGTAATCCAAGCCTGTATCTTTGAAAACAACATTTAAGACAGGGTGTCCAATCTTTTGGCTTCCCTGGGCCAGATTGGAAGACTTGTCTTGGGTCACACATAAAATACACTAATGATAGCTGATGAGTTAAAAAACAAAGGTCACAAAAAAATCTCATAATGTTTTAAGAAAGTTTATGAAAGTATGTTGGGCCACTTTCAAAGCCGTCCTGGGCAGTATAGGGGCTAAGGCCCTGGGTTGGACAAGCTTGATTTAAGGTATTTTATTCATCCACTCATCTGTCCAGCCAGTCAGTCAACCATCTGGAAGAGATGCTAATAACAAATGATTTCCCAAATTGGCAGGATCCATGTGCATTCTCAGAAAACTATAACCACTTGTGAACAGGCAAAACTTCTGTATACTGGCTGTATCATATACAAGAAGTGTCACCAACAGATTACTCTTCACAGTCCAAACAGCTACACAAATTCTACTAAGTTAAAGCAGCTGTAATTCCAATATGGAGCATGAGAAATCTCACTTTTATTACCTGCTTTATGTTCACTTCTGAATCGGTGAAGTTCTTAGTCTCAACTGCCTCAAAATCAGACTTAAAGCTGTAATATTGGAAAAGAATTACTGTTAAGCCTCCAAAATACTAATACTGTGATAATGAGCTTTACTGTCTAGAAAAAATAAACTCAAACATAGGAGATGAAATCTATCTATTCTTATAAAATGTGTCATTTCTAATTATATAATCAGGAAATAGATATAGTTTGGGTTATATATCCTTCTTTCCCCCCTTTTTGAATTGTAGCTAAAATTCAGTTAGGCAGATTGGGACCAGGAAAATAGACCTATTATCTTCAAAAGCTGTCATAATCTGAGAAGCATATGATAAACTTGCTTTCCTCATTTCTCCTTCACTTGAAAAGTTCTATCATAGATTAAATTCCTTAATTCTTTGATTAAATGTATGCTATACATTAAGTGATATTACTATATCTCTTATCTGTACCCAGAGAAAAAAATACTAGTCATAACTTCTTGTTTTTTATTTCTAAAATAACTAAATCCTGGTACTGATAAAATATGTGTTTATATAACAGGAAAAACAATCACAAATCAGTTAACATTTTGTAAGATTTGTTTGTTTCTTCAATCACTTGGAAAACTTTTACTGAATATTCATTATGTGCCAGGTACTATTGTATATGAAAACATTATTGGGGCAAACTGTACTTAATTTACAGACATTATCTCAATTGTTTAAATTATACCTGGGCTAGATGAGACTGGGTTGAATATTTGCAGGGACTTGAGCACAGGAGTAGTTAGATAAATATTTTTTTAATTGCTTTTTTTTTTTGACAGAGAGACAGAGACAGAGAGAAGGGGGAGTGCCCAGAGCAGTCTCTATAGTTGAACGTCATCAGTTTTTGATACAGTTTCATTCCACATGTGGCCATGAGGCTGCACAGGAACCAGGCTGGGGGCCTCCTACATGGGAGGCACACCTGGGGCAGGATCTGAACCTGGGGCCTCCCACATAGGAAGCTCGCCCCAGGCGAGAACTGAACTGGGGGCACACCTCAGTTCAGCATACGGGTCCGCCCAGGGCTGGGATTCAATCCCCAGACACCCACTGGGGCGGCAAAGTGAGCACTCAAGCCGCTAAGCCATCCCTGATAAATAGTTTTTTACCTCCCTCATTAGTCCATTTTTTTGCCATTTTTATTATAAAGCAACAAACCTTTACACAGATGCTGTTGGATGACATATTTTAAGGATTCTCTGGAAGTATAATATTTAAAAACAAACACAAGTTCTAAAACAACAAATTAAAATATGTAAAATTCATGTTTATAAGGAGCTTGGCAAGTTTAATACTACTTAGTTTTTCAACAATTAATCTGATATTAATAATTCTAATGACACATGCAAAATGAAAAGTCACACTAATTTCATTCAAAAGGCACACAAGGCACATGATACAAAATAGGGAATATGATTTAATTTCTACAACATCCTGAAACACTTACGATCGGATGTGCCATACCTGCTTAATTCAGTCTGGGTTTCTGCTTCTATCCGCTGATTTGTACCATCCTTTTTCCTTTTGGCAGGTGTATAATATCGATACTGTGACAGGTAAGATTTTGCTTCTGTTTTTAAAGTGCGTGGAGTGAATGGCAAATGTCTGTTAGAAAAGAGTTCAGAATGCTTATCCAAAAGGTCCCCACTGGGTGCTTTTGAAATAACTAACTGAAACCGGTGGGAATCTGGGCGTGAGTTCCTGGGCCGTCTGCCGTGCGAGGCCCCAGAGTGCAGTCTCCTGGGCCCGGCGCTGTCATCTGTGCTGGACAGGATGGGGCTGGAGTTCTCAGCACCATTGGTGAGGCGTTTATTGGATTTAGGTAGACTTTGGTGTAGCCTCTCAGAAGTTACCGGTGACCTTGAAAAGGATGGACAGCCATTCATTTCCTTGATTAACAAACCATCTTCATTTTGTGGTTCTCCTGAAGGCTAAGAACATGGGTATGAATGACAGTCATCAATAACATTTACAAATTCTTATAACTGGGGGTCTCCAGATTATGCATTAAAAAGGGGTTGCCTCAGGGGTCTACACAAATAACTTACATGCTCCTGAAGATGTTAGTATTGTACATAAAGTTCTATTCAACATTTTGAATTATAAATATATAATAATATAATTCTTCATATAATGGTAATCATTTTTCTAAATCTAAAAAACGATTAATAACATACATACACCATATTTACAGTCTTGAACTTGTATACTGAGATCTACTGGTGGGTCTGTTCTACAGAGAAGTTTCTAAACCATCCTCGAGCCCTGTCCCCTCCTCAAATTGTCCTTATGGCTGACGTCAGTGCCAGCACTTCCTCTGTGACTTTGAGGCTTTGAAGAGACGAAAAGGAACGTCTCCTCACAATATGTGGAGCCCTGACTTAAGTAACTGATATTTTAAATATAATTAGGAAATACTTATTACATAAAAAGTTCACGTATGTTTCTCAAGTTCTCCACATGAGTGGGGAAAGCTTTGAAAGGGATGGTGTCTTCATGGCTCCTTTTTTTTTTTTAACCTTGGAGGAACCATTTGTGCCAATCATCTATTAAGTTTAAAAACATACATAATATTTTATTTTTTATTTTATTTTATTTATTTATTTTATTTATTTTTGACAGAGAGAGAGATACAGAGACAGAGAGAAAACTGAACTGGGGGAGCTCCCAGTTCAGCATGTGGTTCTGCACGGGCTGAGATTCGATCCCTGGTCCCTGGCACTGCAAAGTGAGCGCTTAACCCACTGAGCCACCCGGCTTCCCCAATTTTATTTTTTAAACAGATTAGATACCTATAAAACATTGTCTGTGATTCCAGACTTTGTGGACACTTGTGTATCCTTTACAGAACTCTGAGTCACTTTATTAGGTAGAGGGGAAGTGACATGGAAGTGAGAAAAACTGAACTGCAAATAGCTAGGATTTAGCCAGTTATATCTATTCTACCAGCTCATGGAGAGGAATAAGGGAAGAGCCAAGTGCTTTCTTTGTGGAAGGTACTATTCTTGCCATTCCTTGAGAAGAATAAAAGAGGAAAAGTAAGAACTGCTACTAATAAGTTTACCACATGCAAGGTACTGTTCTGATCGATTTACATTGGTTTGCAACTCATTTAATCGTCACATCAACTTCTGGGTGGTAGTACAATTATTATCTCTAGTTTAAAGAAGGAGGAACTCAGGTACAGGGTCTCACAGATTTGAAGCCAGGCTGAGCCTATGTTCTTCACCATTACATTAATTAATATTATCTATTTTAAAGACTCATTTCAAAGTCATATATTTTTAGATTTTTTTATTGTACACAGCCAGGAAACTTAAACTCCTTTCCTGGTAGTGAGCAATACAGCTAACCTAAGTACTGATTTGTCTAAGTAAGGAATTGCAGATGACTGGGTATTATGACTACTCACTAAAATAGGTCAAAATCACCTATTTCCTTTCCATGTGCTCTCTAACCCTATCCCAAATACAAGGCAAAATTATTCAAAGCAAGTATTTTGGCATTAAAGTCTGAGTCACTGCAGTACTATTTAGTAAATGACTTTAGTACGTTAGTTTTAAAAGTACTGCCAAACTAGACTCATACTGCAGCTTATTTATTAGAAGAGTTTGGCTCCCTGGGGAGATATTTCTAAGTGTGATTGGAAAAATTCTTTAGGTCTATTAAATAATAATCACAGGAATTATTTACACTTAGAGAAGCAGTACAAACTGAGACCAGAGCAGACAGAAATACATACCCGGTAAGACATTGGATTGCCTGTAAGAAAATTCTTATCAGTAATGGTTATTTAACAAACAAAATGAATCAACAAAGAAAGTCTTTAAAGGCAGACATATACTCCCATCTGTCAGGAATGGGCTGGAAAAACTGCTTCTGAATTGGCTGAAGGCATGAACATTTTCTGTACTTTTATATCTCATAATCCCTACCTTGTATCCTACTTTTTCTTTCCTTGGAAACCAGTAGAACACAGTATGAAATCAACTGTACCAATATGCTTTTTAAAGATTATATTGTTCCCTTTAGCCATAAATATCAGAAAGCTGAAGTGGATACCATTTTCACAAAAATGTGCAACACATTGGTAAATTCACCGAAATTTGAATAGCCCTATAAAGTTCTATAAAGTTCTAAAGTCAGAAAAGTTCAATTATATGTCAACTGAACAAAAATTCTGGTGGTAACTGACCACTTTCAGGTTCTTATGTCACCCTTACAGTTCAACACAACCTGTTGTAAACTATTTCAGAGTGATAATCATTGCACAGTTTATATATACATGTTTTTATGTCGAGAACCCACACCCAGTTTTGAAATCACAGAACAATTAAGCATTAATTCAATCTTTTGCAGGTATAATGTCAGAAGAAATGATATACAAAGAGTTTCCAAGTGTCAGGTTTTAAAACAGCTGAGGAATCAATTCAATTACAGAATAGGATGTGAAAAGATTATTTAAAAATTTGGTTAACTTTTGTTTTGCAAAAAAGTTTCAAATTATATTTTACAAAAGAAACTGACAGCTCTTGACTATCATTGTTTTATACTGCTTTTAAAATAGATTTACTTAGGAATATGCATTTAGTCGTAAGAGCACACCGTGAGTGCTTCCCTGCTGATGGGGAGCACCGGGTGCAACCTGCAAATGCACCGGAGGGTCCCGCAGGGACAGCACACGAGTCAAGTAGTGAGAGAATGAAAGTAGCATGAGGGTGTGGGCAAGCAGATTTCTAACTGTATGAGTTCACGTACACAAACCAGTTATATGTTCAGAGGCTACAGTTACATTGTCTTCTTAATTGTTATGAGCTTTTCAGTAAATGTAGATTGTAACTATAACAAGTGTCTATTAACCATAAAACACATCTAGTTACCAAATATTATGCCCCAAATAATTTTAATTTGAATATGTATAAATATATATATATATTTTTTTAAGATTTATTTTATTGATTTTTGACAGAGAGAAACAGAGACAGAGAGAGACAGAGAGAAGGGGGAGGGCCCAGAGCAGTCTTCATAGCTGACATTAGTTTTCCACATAGCTTCACTCCACAGGTGGGCACAGGGCAGGAACTGGGCCGAGAGCCTCCTGCATAGTTCCCGGCAAGAACTGAACTGGCAGTATACCCCAGCTCAGCATGTGGGCCTGCATGAGCCGGGGCCGGGATTCGATCCACGGTCCTCGGGGCTTCAAAGCGAGCGCTTAACCCGCTGAGCCATCCCAGCTTTCCCTGAATATGTATAAATATTTATCATCAATGCTTATAATGTATGAATTCTAAAAGGAGTAAAAATATAAACTAGATTAAAGCATAAATGAACTCTATGGAGGCAAAATATATATGGCTATAGTGGCTAAAGCAAAAATGAATAGGAAACATATTTACAGACTTGATTATATATTTTATTTTCAACAAAACCCCTTCTTATCTCAAAATACAATTATTAATTTATATTTATATTATTAATTTATATTTAAAATGCTGGGTAATAGAAAAATATTTTAAATTTTTAGTTAAAAAGCACAATCACAAAACATGAAAATACACATGTGAGTCAAATACTGATGACCAGATTCCCAGATGACAAACTAGTACAGCGCTCAGTAGACTTATTCGAAAAGAAACAGCGCTAGTCCTGGTCCTTCTATCTATATGACAGCCCTATGGGCTCTTAAGCATTTAATAGCTTCCCTGGTAACTCCCAAACCTATTTTCAGTGAAGACTCCTTTCCTGATGCAGATGCTCATTATATCAGCTCTCTACGGAATATATTAGATGTCGCAAAGGCACCTCAAGTCTAGCACATCGAAACAAATAAACTCCACCTTACATTATCCACCCCTCCAAAGAAAACACTGCACTTTGTCCCGTTACCACCACTTCAGTGAATGACAAGTCACCATCTTCCAAGCTGCCCAAGCCAGGAACCTGGGAGCCTCCTTAATTGAGGCCTCTTGCTCTTCACGTCACAGAATCAGTCAGCAAGTTCTGGGGATTCTACTTTGTAAATATCTCCTCAATATATTCCTTGTGATCCTTCTACTATCTTGGACCAGGTCTTACTCATTCGTTCCCCAGATTACTGCAACCATCTCATAATTAGTCTGTCTTTCCCTGATGCCAGTGTAGTCTTTGTGAAGTGTCAGTCTGACAACAAAACTTCTCAACTAGAAACTGGTCTATGGCTTCCCATACTGCTCACAGAAAAAAGTTAGAATCATTATTATGGCGCAAATAGTCATTCCCCTGCCTACTGGTATGTCACAGCTAGGTGTCCAATGGACAGTGCTGGCATCACAGATGTAGTGTGTAATGCCTAGTAAGCAGAGCTGTGACACTGGCTTTTATTAACAGATGCTGGGGGACAGAAAACAAGCACAGGGACTGATCTAGACAGTCTAGGAGACCATGCTTATGAATCTGGGACCCTCTCAATGGCAACACCCCAACTAGGTGACTTGCAAAGAAACTTGCCTATATGAACTCTCCTTAGAGAATCTGAAATCATATGCTGCCCCACACAAGCCTGCAGCCTACCCAAATGGTCCACAACACCATTAAGACAAGTGACGGCATTTTTCTAATATGTAAATTGTAGAGGGATAAAAAAACGGGGAAAGAAAATCTCTCGATTAAAAGAAATTTATTGCTTAATTAAAATTATGTAGATCCCAATTCTAACTTAACAACAACATATATATGTGTGTGTGTGTATGTATATATGTGTATATGTATATATGTATGCATATATGTATATATATGACAATGGGAAAATCTGAACAGTTAATATTTGATATTAAAGAATTACTAATTTTTAAGGCACAATAATGGTATTGTGATCTATCTCTTAGATATATATACAGAAATACTTACGGAATAAAAGAGAACTTCCTTAATCAGACGTTAAAAGGTATCACAAAACATCTATAGCAGGGATCAGCTAACTACAGCCTACAGGCCTACTGGCTTACTGTCTTTTTTGTTAATAAAGTTTTAATGGAACACAGCTAGGGCCACTCATTTATGCATTGTCTACGGCTGCTTTCCAAAGGCACAAGAGTTGTGACAGAGACTGTGTGGCCTGAGAAGCCTAAAATGTTTACGACTTGGCTCTTTACAGGACAAGTTTACTGACTCTTACCTATACTAAACACGTTACCAAAAAGTCAGGTTGTACACCACTAATGAAGTACTTTGGAAACACCCACTTTTAAAAGGTAAAAACACCACCTTACCTTTTGTAGAGTGTTAAATAATGACTTGGAATTATTTTTAGAATTGGCCTGCACTTCAGTTTTAGTTAATCTCAACTCCCTTTCACATCGCTCTACTTCCTTTTTCAGTTTCTCTCTTCGTTGTTGGTCTGCATCTGATGGGAAAAACAAATCTTTTAAAATATAGAATAAAATAGAAAAATTAATGTTTTGGTCTTGGAAGACTAGTAAAGGTTACTTTTCTCCTTGCTAAAAATGTTTACACTGCTGATATGTAAATAAAAATCCATATATTTTTCTGTATAAAGAGAAGCTAAGACTATAAATATTGAACTTACAGAAACTTTAAAGATTCATTTTTGTTTTTTTGACAGGGAGAGAGACAGAGACAGAGAGAGAGAAAGGAGGGGGAGGGCCCAGAGCAGTCTCCATAGTTGTACTTCACCAGTTTTCAATATAGTTTCACTCCACAGGTGGGCACAGGGTTGCTCAGGGCAGGAACTGGGCCAGGGGCCTCTTGCATGGGCCCCAGCAAGAACTGAGCTGGGGCACACCCCAGTTCAGCACATGGGTCTCCACGGGCTGGGGCCAGGATTTGATCCTCGGACCCCAGGGCTGCAAAGTGAGTGCTCAACCCTCTGAGTCATCTCCTTCACCCCCCTGCCCCATCCCCTAAATTCATAGAACTTTGAGCGGATTAACTACTTAAACAGCACAAACATGATGTAACAAAGTGGTCAAACCTAAGGGGTCAGGACAGCAATTCCTGGAAGATATTCAGAGACATGAAGGTTAGAAATGCTTGACTGTGTTATGACTCTAACCAGCTGTAGAGTTTGAATTAGCTCATAAACCCTCTCCCAACTGAAATATTATGGGCACTATCATCATATGCTGTAAAATTTGAATTTTAGATGACTTTCAAAAATGCCATTACATTTTAAAACATTATTTTGAATCAGGATAACTCAATCCTATTTTTTTTACCTGTTATTCACTTGAAAATACAAAGAAAGTAGTTTCATAGTTTGGTATATTTTAAGTCACGACTGGTTGTTATTACCATGCTATAAAAACTGAAAATGGCAAAATAAAAGCTGGTCAAATTTCAGAGTTACCTAGAAGGTTAACCACAAGTGCAATGACTTGTATTGTCACATAAAATTAAAAATTTAATGTATACTTTTTTACTGGAACCTATCCTAACTTAATGGATAAGATAATTTCAAGTTTCAAACCACCCTAATTTGAATCAGAATTTATAAAAAATTTATACATGCTGAAAAAAACAGGGTAATTTATATGTATATTTAAAGTTTTAACTATAATTCTTAAGAAAAGTTACAAACGTGCTAAACATCTTTATCACTTTAAATGTAGACTGAAATATTACTTTCATCTTATTCTGTCCTCAATTACTTGCTTAATGAAGGTATAATTGAACTGTGACAGATGTTTGTTGAGTAAATGAAATAGAACTTTCTCAGATCTATTATCTTATTTGTAAACAAGAGTAAAAAAAATATGACAAAGTTGAGTCCTCAGATACTATCATCATTAAATATTTCCATATTACCAAATCTATCCAATCTATTCATTTAATTAAGCCTCGTCACACCATTTACAAAAATCAACTCCAAATGGATCATAGGCCTAAGTGGAAGGGCTTAAACTATGAAACACTTAGAAGAAAATGGGACTAAATCTTTAAGACTGTGGGTTAGGCAAAGATTTCTTAGATACAACATAAAAAACACAAGGCCCCCTTCACCCCCCCCCAAAAAGGATAAATTAGACTTCATTTATGAAAATCTTTTTCAAAAGACACATGCTGAAGAAAATAAAAAGGGAACCCAAAGATGGGGAAAAAATATTTGCAAATCATATATTTAATAAAGAACAGGAATCCAAAAACATATAACTAACATATAACTCAATAATAAGACAAATAACCCAATTAAAATTGGGCAAAAGATTTGAATATTTATCAAAGATATACAGATAGCCAATAAGTATATGAAAAAAAAATGCTCTACATCATTAATTATGAGGGACTTGCAAATTAAAACCACAATGTAATTATCACTTCACACCCACTAGAATGGTTATAATCAAAATGGGAGTCAATAATAAACGCTTAGCAAGGACATGGGGTAATATGTTGGAGATAGGAATGTAAAACGGAAAACAGTTTTGCAGTTTCTTAAAAAGTTAAACATAATTTTACCACATGACCCAGTAATTCCATTCTCAGATATATATCCAATACCCAAGAGAAATGAAAACACATATATCCACACAAAAGACTTGTACACAAATTGTTATATTAACACTACTCATAACAGTCAAAAATCAGAAACAATGCAAATGATGAGCAATTGGTAAACAAACAAAATGTGGGATTATCCATACAATGGAATACTACTGAGTAATTAAAAGGAGTAAAGTACTGATATAGACTAGGACATAAGAGGAATCTCAGAAACATGCAAAGTGAAAATTCTATTGTTAAAAAACCACAAAAATTATTCCATTTGTGTGAAATGTTTACAAAAAGGCAAATCTGTAGAGAAAGAAAGCACGTCAGTGGCTCCCTGAGGGCAGGGATGGGAAGGGGGAGCAGCCGCAAATGGGTACAAGGGATCTGACTGGGAATATTTCAAAATTGGTTTGTGGTGGTAGTTGCATAATTTTTTAAAACTTAGTAAAATTCAGTGATATGGTATGAAATTCTTTTTTTCAATTAAACTGCTATAAAAATAAAACCTTTCTAATGCATTAGAATATGGAATTATTTAACCAATTCAATGAACTATGTAGAGTTATTCTAGATTAGATACTGCGAAGACTGAAATTATCAAGTCAGTGGTGTGCTGTGACAGAGTATATCTTATAAAACCAGACATGGTGCAAACCCCAGACACAGTGCAAACCCGGGTGCTTTTTCCATCTATTTATTTATCCATTTATATACTTATTATCTATTTATTATTTCTTTTTTTTAATGCGTCTATAATTGTTTCTTAGTTATACTGATAATAATGAACATCAGCTCTATAACATAAGAAGTGTTAATGATTATTAATTACACTTCAGTTTGGTGACTTCAGTCTTCATAATTATTCTAATCATCATCATTTTCTTCATTTACATGGCAACATAGAAAAATTCCTGCCTCAATTGACTGACAGCAGAAGATACTTAGGAATAAATAAACACTCGCTAAGTCTAAATTCTGAAAACAAAAAACGAAGAGCAATTTTAAAAATACAACCGCAGTACTGCCAACTTGTGAATTTTTATCTCCAACTTGGAACTCTCTCCGGAACTCTAGACTTGAACTTGGCCTCCTTAGTATCTGCACTTGGATTTCTACTAGGTATTTATTTCAAACTTAGAATGACTAAGATTGAGCTTTCAACTCACTTCCTCTCCCAAATCTCTTCCTATTGTATTTTTTAATTAACTTATTTATTGTTAAGTTTATTGGGGAGACACTGGTTGTTAAAAATTACATAGTGTCCAGGTGTACATTCTACATTACATCTTCTATGTACTGTATTATGTGCTCACTCACCACCCAGAGTTCTTTTTCCATCACCATACATTTGATGCCCTCTCACCCCTCCCCAGCTCCTTCCTCCCTTACCCTCAGGTAACCACCATACGATTGAAGGAGTCCATGAGGTTTTGCTTCTTTGTTACTCTCGGTTTTATATTCCACCTGTAAGTGAAGTCATATGGCATTCCTTATCTAGGCTCTCATTCATTATCCATTTAGCATGCACTCCTTTGGGTTGATAGTTATTTTTTTATTGTGAAAATACTTTTCACAATTCAACTATAATAACAACTAAATTCAAATAATAACTTAAGACAACACTAGAGGAGGAGTGTAGGGGCAGGAGAGGAGGGAGGAGCAGCTAAATATATGGTGATAGAAAGCAAGCTGACTCTGGGTGGTGAATACATATTGTAACACATGGGTGAAGTACACCTGGAACCTATGTAATTTTTACTAACCAATGTCACCCTAATAAATTTAACAATAAAAAAAAGAAAACGCTAAACTTAACATTTATAATACTTATAATATTTTATGATTACCAATAAGATAAGCACTGGTTGAGACGTCCATGTCCTTTGAGTATTTTTAAGTCTAGGTTTCTCGGTGAACTCAAAGTCCTCAAATGGTCTCAAATGGTATCTTTCAGAATATTTTAAAGTAGGAATTTCAAATTTGGTGGTCTGATTATTTTCTTAGTACAGATTTCTAAAAATAAAAATATTTGGTCAAAGGGTCGATATAACTTGATTCTATAATATGTCAATATAGCTTTTCAGCTACATATATTATCATGTTTCTCAGGCTGGGGGGAGGGATACAGATAGTATTTATCTGGAAAAAAGAGCCACTTATAGTAGTTTTAATGAATTAATTCAGTAATCTTAAGAAGTCAAGGGTAGTGAGAATCACAGAAATCTAGAACTTAGACCTTGGGAAGCCTCACCAAATTTTAAATAATTTATCTAAAGCCAAGTGGCAATTTAGTGGCAAAGCTGGGGCTCAATTCTAAGTTCTTAAACTTAGAAATACAAGTTTTATTTTTTAATTATGGATAATATTTAAAAGTTAGAAAATGCTTCCTCAAAAGGCAATATGTCAACACCTATTAGGATGGCTACGATCAAAAAGAAAAAAAAAACAAAACAGCAGAAAATAACAAGTGTTGGCAAAGACGTGGAGAAACTAGAACCCTCACACACTTTTAGTGGGAATGTAAAATGATGCAGCTTCCATAGAAAACAGTATGGTGGTTCCTCAAAAAAATTAAAAATAGAATGACCATGTGACCCAACAATTCCACTTCGAGGTATTTACCCAAAAGAACTGAAAGCGGATCTCAAAGCAATATTTGCATATTCATGTCCATAGAAGGATTACCTATTCACAATAGCTAAAAGGCGGAAACAACCTAAGTGCCCACTGACTTATAAATGTATAAACAAAATATGGTATATATTAAATACATACAATGGAATAATCTGACATACTTTAAAACATGGATGAACCTTGAGGGCATTATGCTAAGTGGAATAAGCCAGTCACAGAAGTAAAATCGTTGGATGATTCCACTTATCATGGAACACCTAGAGTAGTCACGTTCATAAACAGAAAATAGAATGGTGGTGGTTGCAAGAAGGGAATGAGGGAGCTTCAGTTTTACAAGATAAAGAGAGTATATTGAAAATGAATAGTGGTGATGGGTGTATCACAATATGAATGTACTTAATGCCACTGAACTGTAGACTTAAAAATGATTAAGAAGGTAAACTTATGTGTAGTTTACCATAATTTTTTAAAGGCAATATGTCAAAAATTACTTACATTTGATGCTGGTACTCATACTGAGTGGAACTGAGCAGTCTACCTTAGCTGAAAGAGAAAAGTCAGTTGTTTAATATTATAAGTAAAAACAATATCAAATGTGAAAATCACAAAAAGTTCCAGAACTTGACTGTCCTTGTTTTAATTTTTATGGTACTTTTAGAGATGAAAAATAATATTCTTGACCAAAAAAACACACTGGTTAGGATTAACAACTCATTAGATACTATAGAAGAAAATATCAGTGAACTTGAAAACATAGCTATATAAACTATTATGGTTATGTAAGATTTTAACTTTGGGAAAAGCTAGGTGAAGAGTTTCTTAGACTCCATACTATTTTTGCAACTTTCTGTAAGTCTAAAATTATTTCAAAAAAAATTTTTTTAATGAAAAGATAAGTCATTATATTTGTAAAGCATGTATCTGACTTAGGACTTGTAGTTAATACATAAAGAACTATCACAGCTTTATACTAAGAAGATGGGCAGAAGATTTGAACAGATATTTTACCAAAGATGATGTGCAGATGGCAAATAAGCACAAAAAAAGTTATACAAACTAAAACCCAGATAATATACTATCAAATATCTAAAGGGTGTCCCAAAATTCACGCAAGATTTGAATTTTGCATCATTTGTGCGGTAAAGTGTTGCCAACAACAACAAAAAGACAGCATGACAGCTGACAGTTCGGGATTATTAAAAATGGAGCGCTACATGAAAGAACAATGCGTTTTCATTGTTGAGCAATGAAAATTTACCATTTTTAATTATAAACCTGTGTTTTCTATCAAAATTACTTCTTGCGTGAATTTTGGGACACCCTTTATTAGGACAGCTGAAAAAGAGACGGTCAATAGGAAGTGCTGGTGAGGATATGAAAATAATGGACAAGCAAACTAGTATAGTCACTCTGGAAAACAGTTTGGCAGTTTCTTCCAAATTCCATAATTTAGTCCTAGTAAATAAATTTATTCAAGTGAAACTAAAGTGTGTGTTCAAAGACTGTATGTGAATATTTATACAGCTGTATTTCTAATAGCCAAAAGTAAGTCAAAATAATCCAAATATCCACCCATTGGTAAATCAATAAATTATGGTATATTCATTATATGGAATACGACCTTAGCAATAAAGAGGAAGAAATAGTGTTATATACAGGAACATGGATTGGTCTCAAAAAGGTCAGCTAAAGGAAAGAAACCAGAACCAGAACAATACACATTGTGTGGTTCCATATGTGAAATTCTGGGAAAGGTGAAACCATAGTGATAGAAAGCAGAGCAGTGGTTGCCAGGGATGGCAGGAGAGACCGACTGCAAAAGACAAGCGGGGACTTTTGGGGGCAATGGAATGTTCTATATCAGGGGTCCAGTGAACTTTTCTGTAAAGGGTCTGAGAGTTAACGCTTCAGGCTTTGCAGGGTGAATGGTCTGTGCCACAACTAGTCAGTGTGTAAAAGCCACTATAGACCACCTGTAAAAAAATGGATGTGACTGTGCTTATGTATGGACAACAAAATCTGAAATTCATATCACTTTCACATGTTACAAAATACTCTTTTGATTTTTTCCAACTATTTAAAAATACAAATACCATTCTTCTTTTTAAGGATTTAGTTTATTGTTTTGAAAAGAGAGAGACAGAGGGATAGAGAGACAGAGAGAAGGGGGAGGGCCCAGAGCAGTCTCCATAGTTGTATGTCATCAGTTTTCAACATGGTTTTTCCTTCCACACAGGTGGACAGGGACTGTGCAGGGCGGGAACCAGGCTGGGGCCTCCTGCATGGGAAGCTCACCCCAGTTCAGCATATGGGTACGCACAGGCCGGGGCCGGAATTCGATCCTCAGTCCCTGGGGCTGCAAAGTGAGTGCTTAACCCACTGAGCTATCCCGGCTTCCCCCAAATAGCATTCTTAAGTTCACAAGCTGTACAAAACAGGTGGCAGGAGGATGTGGCTTGTGAGCTATAGTTTGTGGATCCTTGTTTTATAGCATGATGTAGTGGTAGTTATAAAATGTGTATCTTTTCCAAAATATTTAACTATACACTTAAATTAGTGTATTTTGTTATACTTAAGTTGTATCTCAATAAAGCTTACCAAAAAAGAAAGCTTAGCTTGTATCTTCTTCATACAATTTCTTTAGTATATTTGAAAAAAAATGTAGATTATAAACTTTTATTATATTAAAATCAGTATCTAATCACAAAGGAAAATGCAGGGAAAAGGAAATAACATAGGCAGTATACAGATTTCAAATAGTTACCAAAAATGGCATTCTGAATTTGCTATGTCTATAACGTTAGGGTCAGAAGCTGATACCTTGTTATACCAAACACAAATCCAGATAAAATGCATTCATCTTTGCATCAGATTTACTCTAATTAAAATTAAAGTCAATAGTTTAAACTAGGTACAGAAAACTCACATTTGCACATTTTTACCTTTGGCAGAAAGGATTTTATTATAGTGAACAGCCATGTGATTCTTGACCAGGTGGAGAGTACTTAGTCTGAGAGAGGAGGAGTCTGTGCAGAAAGCTAAAAATTAAAACATATTTAATCATTATACATTTAAAATTAATATAAACATCATCACAAGATAAATGAGTTAGTGATTAGTAAGCTCATTTTTATAAAATATTCTGAAATTCAACCATGGAGATACTGACATTATAACTCTATGAAGCTGAATATGTCCTTGCCTTAGTCTCTCACTGATTACTGATGAGCTATCAAATCTTTCTAAGAATAAGTTTTAGAAACCTGAGAGTTTTGGAAAGAGATTCTAGAATATAATCTCTCACTGAAGTTATAAAACTATTTCTTATTGATCTCTAAACTTCGTAACTAAAAATGTTTAGATACTTGCCTGGTTATAAAATGTTACCACTGTCAGTTCTTGAATCCATGGAGTTTGGAAGTCAAACAAATCTGAACTCCACAACTCTAAAGATTCTATTCTGAGAGGTCAACTTATAAATTTACACCTGAAAACAAGATCTACTAATCCGTTTACTGCATTCTTTTTGAAGTATCAGGACTACCTTAAGACAAGTACATCACACAGAAATTCCAGGACATTAAACTTTTTGATCTCATTGAAGCACTTGTATACAAGTATAAAATGTAAATGTAGTTATAACTTTTTTAAACTTTAGAAACAGTTTTTGAGAAGCAATACACACATGTGGTTAAAAAAAAATAGATAAAACCAAATTCAGAGATTGAAAAATAAGTGACTTGCCTGACTCCTAGCCTCTCCTCCCAGAGTACTGTTACTTTTTTAACACATCCTTCCAGGAAAATTCTATGCATAATATAAGAATATACAATAATGGGGAAGCCAGGATGGCTCAGTGGGTTAAGCGCTCACTTTGTAGCCCCGGGGACTGAGGCTCGAATCCCAGCCCTGGCCTGTGTGGACCCATATGCTAAACTGGGGAGTGCTCCCAGTTCAGTTCTCACCGGGGTGAGACCCTGGCCCAGTTCCTGCCCTGTGCAGCCCTGTGCCCACCTGTGGAATAAAACTATGTGGAAAAACCAATGATGTGCAACTATGGAGACTGTTCTGGGCCCTCCCCCTTCTCTCTGTCTCTGTATCTCTCTCTCTCTGTCAAAAAAAACCAAGAACAAACAAAAAACCCAATAAAAATAAATCTTAAAAAAATTTTGTTAAAAAGAATATACAATAATGATAAGTTTGATATTACTACTACTAAAAATTTTATTAAGTAAGTATCATGGATTGTT
>PVKE010014697.1:0-27646 GCA_004027555.1 Craseonycteris thonglongyai | reverse complement strand
CAAAAAAACAAAAAAAACAAAAAAAAACCACAACAATTTATTATTATCTTGTGGTCTCTTTGAGTCAGGAATCCAGGTGAGGTTTAGCTGTGTGCCTCAGGCTAAAGGGCTTTCCTGAGGTTGCAATTATGCTGTCTAAGGCTGCTCTCTCAGCTGGAGGCTCAACTGGTGGAGAACCTAGTTCCAAGCTTCCTCACCAGGTAGCGGCAGGATTCCCATCCTCACAGCTGTGGGCTGGAGGCCTCCCTCTGTCCTTTGTCACCTGGCCCTTATCACAGGGCAGTTTACAACATGGCAGCTGGCTTACCGCAGAGCAAGCAAGCATAAGAAGCCACAGGCTCTGTGGAAACTCATGTCAGGAGTGGCACATCCCATCATTTCTCCCATAATCTGTTCTTCAGAGTCACATAAGGAAATCCAGCTCACACGCAAGGGCATGAACACTAGAAGGCAGGGATCTGTGGGGCCACCTTACAGGCTGCCTGTCACAGTATGAAGCTGTGACCTAACCTGACGACTGAACAGGAGTTAGCCAGGCAGGAAGGGAGGGAGGGAGCCAGGAAAGGCGGGTGCAGTGAGCTGCAGCTGTGATCCAGTGCAGCAGAGCAGAATGGTTCCCATGGGTGGAGATGAGTGGTGGAGAGGCCAGAGGCCTAGAAGGTATAGAACCTTTTAACGCACATCTGTGAAGGTGGACTTTATCTGGGAGGGATGGGGAACTATTACACTGCTGTGGTGGAGAGAGAACTGGAGGAAGTCAGAAAGAGAGAAGAAGGGGGTTATCAGGGGGATTTTCACTCAGGTAGTGACTGGAGAGGCACAATGAAGTCTAGAGAAATTAAAGACTAGGATCCATTAGGTTTAGGGCTGATTGCTTGTCTGCTGTCCGCTTCTCGAATACAAGTCCAAAGAGGGCAGAGATTTTTGGTTTGTAGCCTCTGGAATCCCCAGTGCCTAGAACACTGGCTTTAAATGAATGAACGGGTTACCCCCCAGTGTTCTGCTTTGGTAGTAATTTGGAAGAACCATTTTCTGAGATGCTAAACACAGAGGACAAACATGGGTAGAAACTTAATATTTGAGAAATATATATTTTTAAGGTTAAGCAGCAGAATTTATTGAAAGACAAATCTCCCTATTGAGAGGCACCCAAAAGTGGAATGCCCCATATTTGAGAAATACTGAGTTTGAAGTGCTTTGTGGGACTTCCATGAGCAAATGTTTAGCAGGCAGTTGAAAGGTGGGGATCTGGAGAGCTTCCCAGAGAAATAGTGAGAGATGCAGATTTGAGAATCCTTTGCACCCAAATGCTAATTCCCGGAAATGGATTCTGTGGCCCAGGGTCAGTGTCCCCAAGCCTCCAGAACACCCTGAATAGCAGCAGTGCTTTAAAAGACAGTGTAAGAAGAAAAGGCAATTGTCATTCACAAAAGAAAACCCAAAATATGCTGTCTGAGAGGAAGAACGGGAATCATGGGAAACCAGGGAGAACACTGGGTAGTGAGAGCAGCGGCGTGGAATGTTAGGTGAGGACTGAAGAGCCCAGAGAGTTGAAGCCCTCGGTGGGGTACAGAGGGAGGTGAAAAGAAATGTCTTCGGGAAATGCAAAACAGTTACAGTTAAGAAGGTAAAACTGCCACTTCCAAACTTCTTTTAACAACAAATAAAAGTAGGCAAGTATTTAGACATTAGTTCCCCCAATTTGGTCTTTGTAGCAGTAGCATAAAAATCACCAGGGAAGCTTTTCAAAAATACCAATTCTAGGGTATTCCCAGCCCCATAGAATTACTCTCCCAAGAAGAAGGCAGGAAAAAATGAAATTTAAAAAAAAGTCACCAAGTGATTCTGAAGTATGATGAGATTTTGAAATAATTCATTTAAACCTCTAAGAACTATTGTTTCATATTTAAAGTCCTTTTAGAAAAATTAAAGTCGTAGAATATTTCATCGATTGCTAAGGTATTAGAAGCTGATTGTTCAATTTCAGACTTTAGTAGGAAATGTAAAGTAATCAAGAAAACAAAGTTTAAAAACAACAAGTATAAAACACATCCACTATGTTTATTATTATCCAGAAAAGGCTGACTGTAACTAGGACTATAAATTTAGCTGAGACTAAGAGCTAGATTTGTAAATAAAATTGTAAACATTGGTACATCCGTTATCCTCCTGGGTCTGGTTCGCAAAAGAATCCAGTGGATATCTGAAGGGCAGGGAACAGTTTCGGGCTCTGACTACCCGGGTGAGAAGTCTTCATTGTTTCACAGTCAAGAGAAGCTCTTCGGCATCATGACCTCTTCTTTGGGGACCCGTCAAAGCCACCTTCTCACTCCCAGATCATAGACTGAGCCGCACCGCCGCCTCCACTTCCTTGTGACCTTTCTTTGTCCCTGGCAGTTTGACTTTGATCCTTAAAAGTCCATTAAACCTCTCTTCTGGGTCCTCAGGGACCCCTGGCCTTCTTAAGCAGCCTTTCCCGTACACAGGATCCAGGGCAAACCCCCTCCCCTCTCCCCACCCCTGCAGGCCTCTTGCTCACTCTCCCCAACCCCTCCATGCTGGCAACAGACCCCCAAGGACTTACCTCCCATCTTCTGGAAATATCCTTCTAAGTTCTCCACTTACACCCCCCCACCCCCGTCTCCAGGACTATCCCATGTCTACGTACTTTTTCTTGCTGTCCTTAAAGGCACGTGTGCAGGTTTCTCATCTGTTGTATAACATTTTGTTGTCATCAGGAAATGAAAAATAAACATAGGACAGAAGGCAAGTCACAGTTCCCTTCCCTGGCTCAGGGAAAGCCTCTCTAGCAAGGGAGACTCAGGTGTTTATATCTGCAGGTCAAATCACCCCAAACACAGGTGCTCTTTGGTTTTCACCTCCCTGGGCGGAATGTGCCTAGTTTCACTGGTCTGCCCTACGCAGAACTTCTCTGGGCTCCGTAGAGTGTTTAATATTAGTTCAATTTCTATCTAATTAGTCCTCAAAGAGAGGCAAATAAAACACCAAGCTGGTAAAGGTAAAAAAAAACAACAACAAAAAACCAAAATGAAGCCTGGTAATACCCAGTTTGGTCCAGCTTGCTGGAAAGGTAACTTATTTTTGACCTGTTGAAGGGATTCTGAATTAAAAGCCTTTAAATATATGCATAACCCTCAACTCAGTAATCCCACTTCTAGAAAAATATCCTAAGGAAATAATCATGAGATGCCGTCAAGGATTTATGAACAAAGGATATTCATTGCAAAGCCTTAATTGAGAAAAACTGGAAAGGACTTACATGCCTCCCAGGTGGGGTTTGGCTCCCCAAATCCTCCTACATGTCTCTGATGGAATAGGGTGCATCCGGCCATGCAGTCCTCTAGGAGGCAGGTATTTATTAAATACCTACTCTGCATTAGGCACTTAGCTAGGTAAACAAAACAGGTAAGTTTCCAGCCCCCCTGAAAGATGCACTCACTAAAATTCATGATCTCCTAAAGCAATTGTTCACATGATGGTTTTGTTTTTTGGCGAGGGGGAGCAGGTTACACACTATATCAGCCCACTCTCATTCTCAGCCATAAAGCAGTTACCAAATCCGAGAAATTTTTCCTTCAGTGGCTGGCTCTCCGTTGTCAAACTCCTCTTTCCTTTTCAAAGGCAGAGCCTAAGGCTCCGAGGTAACCTGATAACAGCGGAAAGAACAGCAACATGGAACTCTTCCGATTGGTTTCTAGTTCCAGGAAGTTGCAAGACTTTGGGCAAATCATGTCACCTCAGGGACTGTTTCTAATCAGAATAATGAAAGAAAGGGCTGGACCAATCTTTCCGGTTCTCTGAGTCTAATCATTTTTGGCTCTGTGACAGAACTATCCATAGATGAGAGGGTCTTAACCCGGGGCTAAAGGGAGGGGGAGACTGTGAGCCTCTAGAGGATCTATGAGTTTCTGTTAGGAGGAGTTCTAGGACAAAAAAAAGGCTGAGGACCATCTAGATAGGAGGAGGGTAAAAGTATTCGGAGACAGGCCTGTGGGGAGGACGAGAGAACCGCAGGCTCAGTGCCAGGCCAGCTCCCTGCACTCTACTTTTCTAACCCCCTTAGCAGACTCCAGCCCCACAGCTGGTTTGGGTAAGCGAGGCAACAGCCCTCTTTTGAGTTGCTATTTAAATATTAATAAAGAACAGCTAACAATTAGTGGGTGTTTCTAGGTGCAAAACCTTGTGTAGGTAATTTATAGTCACCTCACTTCCACATAACGAAAATATGAGGTCCCTTCTGCTCTTCCCATTCTTAAGGCAAAACGGAGCCTTTAGGGAGGTTAGTTTATGGGAAATCACAGGGCTAGTCGTCAGGCCCAGGGATCCCCACCTTTATACTGGGCAGTCTTCCTCTTTCCCTGAAAGGGCTGTGGGACAGTCTCCCATTTTAGCCCTCCTCATCCCACTGCAGAAGACAGAAAGAAAATGAGCCATCATGGTAGAAAGGGTTTGTTGATTACCAATTGGGACACTGAGATGAGTAACTCACAAGCATGAAGGTTGGCAGGGTTGCTGACGTTTATAAATGGTCTTAGAATCTACTAGAGAACACTGCTTCCATTTGGAAATGAAAATGCAGTCAGGAAGGAAAAATCTGCATCCTCTCTCCAAAAGGGAGAGCAATTTGCATCTCAGAGGAGCCCAGTATGAACTCTGACCCTTGCAAGTAAACATCCTGGGAGATTTCCTGTGACCTGTTGAGGTCTGCTGGTCCAAAACAGTAAGTCTTTGACATTAATGTCCACTGAATTCAGGAATCTAAAAAGTCAATTTAGTGTCACGGTTCTATGAGCTTCCTGAAATTGTACATTAGAGTTTGTGTGCATAGGTACGTTTTTCTGAGGAGTGTTCATAGCTTTTCTTGGATTCTCAAAGGGTCTTACAGCTGTCTAAAATTTAAGAATTTAACAATGGTATAAATGCTTTGGGAGGGGGAAGAGGGAAGAAAGAGGGAATGACAACTAACTGGGAGGTGGGGGTGGGTGGTAAGACTTCCCAAAGAGGCAGGATTTTGAGTAGTGTGAAAGAGGGGGAGCTACTATAACATGTCTTATACTCTTAGTGTATGCCGGACATTGTTCTACTAGTAGACTAAAATTTACAAGTCTTAGTTAATTCTTGTAACAACCGTATGAGGTAAATACAATACGATTATTATTCTGGCTTTGTAGATTCATTCATGTAGCAAATATTTATTGAGTGCATACTATGTTTCAAGCACTATTTCCAGAGCTGGCGATACAGCAGTTAACAAAATAATTTAAAAAATGCCTCCTTTTGTGGAGCTTACATTCCTGTACGGAGACAGATGGGAAACCGGGCTCAGAGAGTTAAATGATAAGCAAGGGTCCTCAGCTAGTAATCAGTAGAGATTGGAATCCGGGCAGCATAGCACCTTAAGCTGTTGTGGTTTGTTTAGAAGGAATGGGTAATGACTTTAAATAATTGAAAACTAAAAATCTCTGTGCAACAACCTCCAAAAAAAAACAAAACACAAAAAAACCCACCAGGGGAAGCTGGGATGGCTCAGTGAGTTAGGCGCTTAACTTTGCAGCCCCGGGGATGGAGGATCGAATCCCAGCCCCGGCCCCGTCCATATGCTGAACTGGGGAGTGCCCCCAGTTCAGTTCTCACCAGGGCGAGACCCTGGCCCAGTTCCGTCCACCTGTGGAATAAAACTATGTGGAAAAACCAATGATATGCAACTATGGAGATTGTTCTGGGCCCTCCCCCTTCTCTGTGTCTCTGACTGTATCTCTCTCTCTCTCTGTCAAAAACAATAAATAAATCTTAAACAATAACAACAACAACAAAAAAACACCAAAAATACCCCCCAAAATTATAATAAAAGGAAAATAAATATTTACATTATATAGAACAGACAGCTTAAAAACCATTTTCAAACCACAAATCAAACCCAAAAATGCACATTAAAAATGAAGGCATGGGCAAAGATTACTAAAATAATTCAGAAGAGAAAATGAGTGATCAATAATGTTGAAGACCAGCTTCCTCAGTTAGCAAAACAACCTTTATTGCTTGCACAGTAAAAAAGAGCATTCATTACCTTGATGGAGTCTTAGCAGCTTATAAGAGGGCAAAGGGCAAAGTCTGGATATTTACTGAGGTTTTGAAGACAGGTCAAAGGCAGGTCTTTCAATGGGGAAGAGGGGTGTAGTTAGGATTGGGTAGGATCATAATATAGTAGTTTAGAATTAATGGACACAGCCAGGAAATGACTTTAAGGGGAGAAGTTTAGAGTCACAAAAGCACGCCATGTAGAAACTGAGAAGCTAAAATGCAAGTTAGCGTTCTTTGAAGGCTTGTATAACTGACTGTAGTCATGTGTGCTTTGAAGGGATTCAGAACAAGGCTCCCCAGAATATGCCACTTTGGCATGTGAACTATTTTGAGCTAAAAACAATCAAAGCCCCAAAGACTCAGGAAGAGCTTATTACCTCCACTTTAACTGCCTAGAAGAATTCAGATAGGGGCCGAGTCCAGAACTATTGTTGCAGTATTTCCTGTCCAGAGTTTGTTGTCTCGTGGCCCTGAAGAATGAAGATGTGGACGGTAAGCAGCGAAGTTTGAAAATAAAAGTAGAGAAAATGCACTTCCAAGAAGGGGAAGAGGGTCTCAAGCAAGATGAGGTGGCTCAAAAGGCCTCGATTATTGGGGGTCTGGGTGGTTTTATCCTTTTTTCTTAGAAGAGGTCACACTTTTCTGGGCATGGGGCTTTTTGATGGACAGTCTTGATTGACGGGGGGCCATGGCATCACTTTATTCACTGGTGTTAAATCCCTTCCCAGAGTTCAGTCTGATATGGTATTAATGAATTTTGGGGCATATGGATGGTATAATGAGGCTTGGGTGGGAGGGGGGCTTCTGTGGAAGGGGTCCTGAGATCCCCCTATTCTATGTTCTACTTTTCCCTTGAGACAAGATCTCCACCCCAACCCTCAACTCCAATCTCTGGGAAGCTGAGGGGTTGAAGGTCTCTTTTGTTCTGTATTTACTTCCTGCTGAGTGTGGTCCTTGTCCCTGCCCGTTTGGGGAGGGTGGTCATCCCTCTTACTAGGCTACAAGGAGGGAAGGGGTCTCAAGATCCACCCCAAAGACAGTGTTGACTTATTTGGTTGGGATGTCCTGGAAGCCTTGCTGGAGTACATTTCATATGCTGAGGGCCCCTGGATAAGGAGAGACAGATACAGTTAATGAATTTGAAAGCATTGGCCCAAAAGCTGACTCCTAGGGAGTTATCTGCCCAAGAGTTGAATCCGGAAAGCCTGGAAAGAATACTTGGCCATAATCAACAACACAAATCAGGTTCCAGGATAACTGATGTCAGGAAGATACAGATTCCAGGGTGATTCACACTAAGACTAGAGACTTAGCATAAGAATGATTAACTAAAGTCAGAGACATTGGGGGAATTCTAAGAACAAAAAAGTAAAACCAGGGAGCTGATTGAATTAAGAAAAAAGGAGACCAGAAATTTCTATTAAAGAAGAGGAGGGGAGGCTTTATTTGGCCCCTATCACTATCACTACAGATGACTACTGTGGATGAAAGAAGGGCCACATACTAAACATGACAAGCTCAGGTGAGGCCAGTATTGTAGGCCCTACAAACTAAGAGACCAGAATTAGCCATTAAGGATGGTCTGAACAGAAAAATTCCTAACAAAGGTGGGCCATGACAGGTTGTCATATCCTTGGCCTATAACTTCCTTAATGAAGGTCAACATTTACCTTAAGTGGGTCTACTGTCTTTTTGCATCTAAGAAAACATACCCTTCAAATGTCAGAGCAATGCATTTATCTGGATCCCCCAAGACACCCACTGTACTAGAGCAGAAAACTATTCCTCATTGTTACGTTGTTCCGATAAACATTATCTATGTACTGTAAAAACGCTAACTATTAACTATCCTGTACCCACCAATGTAAAAGATGTATTTCTCCAATTTACTTTTAACCAATCCCTGAAATTTTCCCACTTTGTTTTCTCCCACCCCTTTAATCTACCACCAATAAATTTCATGTAGGGAAGCTGGGATGGCTCAGCAGGTTGAGTGCTCACTTTGCAGCCCCAGAGACCAGGGATCGAATCCCGGCTCTGGCCCATGCAGACCCACATGCTGAGCTGGGGTGTGCCCCCAGTTCAGTTCTTGCCGAGGCCTATGTGGGAGCCCCTGGCCCAGTTCCTTCCCTGTGCAGCCCCGTGCCCACCTGTGGAGTGAAACTATATGGAAAACTAAATCTGTCAACTGTGGAGACTGCTCTGGGCCCTCCCCCTTCTCTCTCTGTTTCTCTCTATCTGTCTCTATGTCTGTCAAGAACCAATAAAAATAAATCTAAAAAAAAAAAAATCTTAAAAAAAAAAAAATTTCATGTAACTATCCTCCTTTGACTTTAATTTATAAAATAAGTTGCAAACCCGCCATTTTCTGGAGCGTTTTCTCAATTCTTTACTTTCTGGCAATTTTTGTCAGTTTGGTTCAAATACTTGTATAAGCTTTCTCTTAGGCTGGATGCTTTTATTTCCCCCCGTGGATATTACAAACAGTATGGGTTAGGTGTGTTGAGTTGGGGGAACAAGGCAGGCCCTGGAGATCAAAGTCCTCTCTGGGTTCCAGGGTTTTCTCTGCATGGCATGGCAAACAATTGTTTACCAAACATTTTCTCTTCCCATCTTCCTGTCAATTGTCTTTCTTCCCTTTGAAGCCCTAGACTCCTACCCACTTTTCCTTAGTTTATTTTATTTATTTTTTCCCCTTTTCCTTAGCTTAAAAAGGTATATAAAAGTTTTTTTGTTTTTGTTTATTTGCCCCACTGCCTGTGGGTCTCATATTCTTACCGGGCCCCTGTGCATACATAAGTAAAATTTTTTTTCCCCTTTAATCTGTTTTATGTTAATTTCATTATTAGACCATGGAAAAAACCTACATGGGCAGGAGAAAAAGTTTTTCACCCCAAGTTTCTTCAGGCTGGGCATTTCTTCCCTAACCCATCAACATTGTATATCTGAGGTGAGAAAGTTTGCTGAGTTAATTTTTTTCCCTGAGACGTGATTAAATGTTAGAACTTGTCAATATTTTTTTGTATCCATTGACATAAGCATATAATTTGCTTTCATTTTTTAGTCTGTAAATGTGGTGAACTATGTTGCTTCATTTGTGAATGTTAAACCAACTTTGTATTCCTTGACAAACCCCAATTAGTCATAACATATAATATTCATCACTGAAATTGAAATGATATAACATTTTGTTAAGTTTTGTATCTATGTTCATGAGAGTTAGTCTGTATTTTTCTTTTCTTGTTTTTTTATTTGTTTGGTATTGGTATCCAGGTGTATTACTAATTCCTGAACATTGGAGGTTTTTCAGATATATTTTCATCTTTTTTTTCTAATTTGATTCCCTTGTGGCCAGAGAACAGACTGCATGACTTGAATCTTTTAAAATCTATTGAGACTTTTTTTAATGACCGCAAATATGGTTAATCTTGGTAAATATTTTTGTGTGTGTACTTGGAAAGGATCTGTATTCTGCTATTGTTGGGTAGAGTATTCAATAAATATCAATTAGATCAAGTTGGTTGTATTGTGCAAGTCTTCTATGTCTCTACTGATTTCCCATTTATCAATTTTTTTTTTTTTTTGAACTGAACTGGGGGGCCTCACCGCATTCGGGAAGCACACCCCAGTTCAGCATGTGGGTCCGCCTGGGTCGGAGCTGGGATTCGATCCTCGGTCCTTGGGGCTTCACAGCGAGCGCTTAACCCGCTGAGACATCCCGGCTTTCCCCATTTATCAATTTTTTGAGAAAGGGGTGATGATATATCCTACTATAATTGAGAATTTGTCTATTTCTAATTGAGTCCATTATTTTTTGTTTCATGTATTTTGAAGCTCTGCTATTTCTGAATACAATGTGAGAAATCTAGGAAAAGTTTTGGGGCATTTAAGTACACAAGTTATGCAAGTTATGGATAAATGATAGACATCAGGATTATGGCATATTGGAGTATAGGAAATATCTGGCCCCACATGTTGGCTCTAACAATGACTTATTTTTAGGCTTGGCAGCCCAGACATTAACTGCCTGATATATGTTATAGGTTCTATTTTACTCAAAATATAGTGCATGTCGGAATAAAGAATCAAAAGAATTATCAAAAATATTAGTTTGAACTATATGGAATTATTGACATGAAACTTTGCCTACAAAAATGGTAATTTCTCACAAAGCCAGGATGTTTGTTCATTATAGTATTAGTGACATTGGGAGCTATCTATCAATGTTTTTCATCATAGCACTGTTCAGAACAGTGAAAAATCATGTGGTAATAAATCATGCCACATCCATATTATGGAATTAAAATTGTTTTGGGGAGATTATTTAATAACTCACTCCCTTTGTGTTCTCATCCAGTTTTAACACTAAATTCCATCTCTATTTGCTGGAAACTCCCAAATTTATATCTGGTCCAAATGCTCACAAAATCCAGACTCAGACATTCCATTTACTGTTCACTATTTCCACTTGGATATCTAATCAATATTTGAAATTTAACAGGTCCAAAACTGAACTCCTAATCTATCTCCAAAGCCTGTTCTACCCACATTTTTATTCATTTCACTTGAAGTCATTCTTGACTTCTTTCATTCATTTCTCGTAGTCAACCCATTAGGAACTTCTCTGCCTTTAACTTCCAAATATATTCAGTCCCCAACACTTTTCATCACCTTTATTGCTACCACTGTGATCTTCTTTCCCGGAGACTGCAAAAGCCTGTTAACCTTATTAACTGCCGTTAATCAATATTTTTCATTAAAGTCAGTATTTTAAAGGGCAATGATGAAAACTGCATACATCTGGACCAAGTTCAAATGAACATGGCAACATCTGCTCTAAACCATTGCCTCATGAAGTCTGGAGACATTTGGTCTCTCTTCTTATCTTTTCCCCCTACTTTTTATTACTCCCTTCCTGTTTCCTCCTTAACCAAATAGAAAGAACTAAACTGTTTTGTTTAGTTACCAATTTATTGCCTCTCAGCCCCAAACCTACCCTCGATTGTCTACTCTGCAACATGGTGCTAGACTCTCTTCTAAACATTTCTAGGGGAAGCCGGGATGGCTCAGTGGGTTGAGCGCACACTTTGCAGCCCCGGCCCGTGTGGAACCATGTGCTGAACTGGGAGCTCCCCCAGTTCAGGTCTCTCTCTGTCTCTGTCTCTGTATCTCTCTCTGTCAAAAAAAAAATAAAAATATTTAAACATTTCTCCTTGCCCAACTTGTGCAACATTGTCAGAATGCACTGGAGAGATTGGAGGAGGCTCTTTTTCCGGTTCAGCTCTGCTCCCCTCTGCAGGCTCCTGCAATGTGTAGTGCCTGGCTTGTGGTACTCAGCAGCTGACCTTATGCAGCACTCCTTTGGGTGTCTCTGCCATGGGTTTGACTGGAATAGCACCTCTCCTTGGACATGTTCCCTAGCAACCCCCTCTAGTAGCTTCCTAGCAAATTCTGGGGTATGGCACCTCCCCATGGATGCTTCCCAAGGACCTGAGGGCAGATTCCAAACAAGTACCACCAGTATAATATCTCTATAAACTTCTTTATGTTTCAGTGGGCCACAGTAGTAACTGCTCTAATAAAGTCTTTGGGGAAACCAGGATGGCTCAGCAGATTAAGCGCTCACTTTGCAGCTCTGGGGACCAAGGATCAAATCCCAGCCCTGACCCAAGTGGACCCATATGCTGAAATGGGTGTGCTTCTCATCTGGGAGGCCCCCAGTTCGGTTCTTGCCCTCACTCCCCGCCGACCCCCCAATTCGGCTCCTGGCTCTTGGGGGCGTGCCTCCCATGTGGGAGGCCCTCAGCCCAGTTCCCGCCCTGTGAGGCCCCACTCACCTGTGTGGAATGAAACCATGTCAAAGATTAGTGATGTGCCACTATGGAGACTGCTCTGGACCCTCCCCATTCTCTCTGTCTCTGTCAAAAACAATGAAATAAATCTTAAAAAAAAAAAAAAGAGAGAGAAGGTGAGGAGAGAGCAAGAGAGAAGGGGAGGGCCCAGAACAGTTTCCATAGTTGTAAATTATTAGTTGTGACACAGTTTCAATCCACACAGGTGGATGTGGAGCCACGTGCGGGTGGGAACTGAACTGGGGGCCTCCTACATGGGAGGTGAGAACTTTCGCCACCATCTCAGAGGTTACCAGCTGTGACACAGTTCAACCTATGGGTTTGCACAGGCCAGGGTTGAGCCATCCTGGCATCCCTGCCTTCTATTTCAACATGGACAATGCTATTTATTTTTAAAATTGTTTAAAAGCCCTTCCCCTGTCCCAACTGCATAAATATAATCTATACCTTCTCCTAAAAATTGATTTGCCATTTAAATTTAGGTTGCTAAGCCCACAAGAATTGAATTTTCTGTATAGATAATTCAATTCTGTGAGATAAGGTTCAAATTTTTTTTTACCCGTTCTGGATAATCAGCTGTCCAGCAAGCTCTATTTTTACTACATAATAGATTTCATTTTCTCTAATTTCTTTCTCTTCTTGTTTTTTAATTGCTAAATTTATTGGGGTGATATTGGTTAGTGAAAATTATATAGGTTCCAGGTGTATAATTTTATAGTACGTCATCTATGTGTTGCATTATGTGTTCACCACCCACTATCAGTTCTCTTTCCATCACCATATATTTGGCTCCCTCTCTCTCTTCTCTCATCCCTCTCCCCAGTTTTCTCTACTTTCTAAATTTACTTGTTCTACTAAATATTCAGTATTAAGATTCTATAATAATGAAGCAAAACAAAGTATCAGCCCCACAGTTTTATTTGTAAAGAACAAAGCATGAAAAGTCATATTTAAATGTACTCCAAATGTGAAAAACCCACGTCAGTTTCTCTGATATGTATGCTAAAGTGCTTAATATCACAATACTCTTTAAATTTTACATTATGTTCAGATGAGGGGGGGAAAAAAATCCAGTTCTGATGCATTTTCTTAACAATACAAAGAAAAACAATATAATTTAAATGCAGAAATGCTCATTTGTTAAAAAGATATACAGGGTACATTTATACATGGTTCAAGTGTAACAAAGAGAGTTCTTTCTATATGTTTAACACCTTCATTTGATCGACAACAGGAATTCCTTACCATAGCTCTACTGTCAACAAGATTTGGTGTTTGGAATAAAGACTGGAGACACACACAAATACATTCATGTAATTCATTGGATCAAGCATGATTCCGTTCATATAACCCAAGGATGCTCTGGATTTCTTCAAATGAAAAGAACCTTTTTGATGACTTTTGTTCATTCTGGTATTAAGTGCTCAGTGTCATACCTTTCTGGAGCCAATCTTTCGTTTGTTATTAAGAGGATGAGTAGCTCTACTAATACTGGAAAGGATGAGGCTCTCCCTGAATTTTTTGATCACACTCTATTAACATCCTCCTCAAAAGCCTGGACATCAGTTTGATTGAAGAGATTCATAAATGTGTTTTAATAGGACTAAAGAATGAGTAGTTTATTATTTGTTTCTGTCTCCATTTAAGCTAAACGGTAATGTAACAAATACTTACATAAGAAATGGGACTTCAAAAGACATAGATGAAAATTGGATTTATTTTATAAAAGTAGAGAACAGCTCAAGACTCCATTCTCAATCAATGAAGGTGTTTTAATACTGACATATAAATAGCTAAGGTTCAGATTGTCCTTTCAACATGGTGAAAAGGATAGACGAGTTTCTGTAAACCTCACAGAGAAAATACAGTTCTCAAAATAAAAATCTCCTGAAATTCATAATTCTTAGCAGAAAGAAGATATTTCATTATTAAGAGCTACACTCTCAATGCTGTCAAATAAATATTTCCCTGGGTAGCTGAGGTCCTCGTCTGTTGCCTCATGTTTCAAAATATCTTAGAGGTGTCAACATATACTATATACAAACCGTTATGTATCGTCTCTACCCCTTTCGCTTACATTTAAATACAACAGTGCTTTATTGCCAGAAAAGGAAATATAAGCAATTCAATATTTCCCCTACATCATTCATACAGTGTGACAGACGTTCATTAAAATGTTTTTTCAAAAAGTCATGTTAAAGTAAATACCACAGGTTTACAAAAGGTACAAACATGTGTGAAACATTTAAAAGGAATTTTAGAGGGAAATCTTAAACTTTTGCAAGTTTTAGGTTACTTATGCCAGATTCTTGCCCCCTGTGGAAGAGAGGACGGGGCGGGCTGGGGACCCTTCCTTGTGTTCTCAGTAGCCGGGTTTCCCTCACCTAGGACCTTACCTCATGCTACTCCGCACAGAGCCTGGGTCACTACAAGGCACTAATGATTCTCGACCAGGGCATAGGTATAGGGTCTCACATAGTAACCACACTCAATAATGCCACCTGTTACAGAGGTTGAGATTAGGATTTTCAGGATATTTGAAAAACAGTTTGAAAGAACTGTTTCAAGAGGTACGATTTTTGGCAATTCAATTTGTAGAACAATTTCCCCTCAAGCCATTGTTATGTGAAAACACTAATAAGATCCCATAATTTTTGGGGAAAAAGTCAATTATAAAATTGATTTTTATTTTACTTCAGCGCTGAGGTGTGATTAGAAAGCAATATACTGATTTTTAAAATTAACGTAGCACAGAAAATACCTCTAAATGTGTATGGTCCTTCCAAAAGTCAGCTGGGAAGGCTATGTACATGTATTCTAAAGGTTCTGCTTCTTACTGCCCTGCTCAAAATATTTTGGTTTTGGCTCAGAGAGAATTATGAGCCATGTAAGAACTAAGCGTTTTTTCTTCAGAATTGCATTTTCTTAGGTGACCCAAAACTCTTTGTAAGCATCCTTTTTATTCATCAACGTGGATTCTAAGGAGTTTTTGTTATTTCTAAATATTAAATTTCTTCTTAAAAGGCCAAGCTTCACCATCACTGGCAATATTCAAAAGAACGGGCTCTATGCCTTTCAGGCAGCTCACAAGGAGGTCCCCACGTGCCTGGAGCACTGGCTGTTTCACTGGGCACCATATATGGCCTCCCAAGGGGACACTTTAAGTGGCCTAGTGTTGTAGCAGGTGTGTCAGTTCCGATGTGACTCCTTTGAAATTGGTCATTTTACTGGTTGTAGTCATACTACACAAAGTAGGTTGAAACATTAGATATAACTCTTTTGGGGGACTACCTTTTAAAGTGATGGTTTTATTCACAGGCCCCAAATCCGATTTTCTCCCATTTTTTTACAATACCAGATACAATTCTGAACAACCTGAGAACAATTTGTTAAAATAAATGTTAATCCTAACAAGTGATTATTACTATGCATGAATATTGATCCTTATTTCCTATCTGTGTAGGTGAATGAATAAAGATGCAAGTGTAGAAAGACTATTACTATGAATGCCTTGGAGGTCAGTCTCATGCAATCTGGTATAACAAAAAACATTAATTCTAGACCCTGTGCTGTCAGTGACCAGGCTGTGGGAGTAAGTATTTAATCTCTTTAAGCCTTAAGTGCTCCTATCTATAAAACAAGAAGGCTGGACTTGACTCAATTCCAGCGTGCTAAATTCATCTTTCTGGTTTGCCCAGTGTGCCTGAAGCATGGCCTCATGGAAAAGTGAATCAGAACAAAACCCTGCATCAGATCATCCTCTGATTTCTGACCAGTGAGTGGCAGCCTGCTGTAAAACAGGTTCTGAACGTCTGCTGTAACAGACGTCCCACGCCCCTGAAGAGCCACACCACTACAGACACACTGTATTTAGTCTCAAGCAAATGCATCTCAGGATCCCCATGTCACCCAGAACCATCCTCCTAAACCATTTCCATTGGTTTCTTAATACTGTACCCCTCCTTTTCTCCTCAAGTACTAATCACGGATCAAAAGGGGGCGCGCCTGGGATGCCCTGGCCGAATAGTGTTTGATAAAGGGAGTGAGGCACTTGTGTCCTTAGTTTCATTTTCTAGGAAATAAGGGAAATGACACTACTGGCTAAAACCCAGGACCCTCAGGTTGCACAAGGGTCCTGACAGGCCAAGGCCTTGCTTCCCAGCCACAAGTGGAAATGAAACCCAGAGCTCTGCTGAGGCAACCTCCCTGTTTGCGGTGTGCAAATGCCTACTTAGAGTTACAGGACCTACCACACCTCCTGGGAGCTGAAGACTTAAGGTCACTAAATGGCTAATACCACACTTACTTAACTTCCTTAGAAAATACCGAGTTGGAAAGTTACAACATTTGGTTTTTCAGAACTGTTGCCTCTTTTGCTTCCATGCTGCCGGCTGTGTGTACTAGCTTTGTTTGACCTTGTCTGGGCTCCTTGTTTTACATTATCACCCTTCTCACAAAGGAACATAAAGCAAGCCCTGAAACACCCAGAAAGGGGTCATTCTTTCTCTCTCCTCCTGTTATTTGCATTATCATGGTCAACAGATACTTCCACAAAAACATTCCAAGCCACAGAGCCCTCCTCCTTCTCAGAACATTCCTTCCATTTCCTGAGAGGGGGATGGGCACCGGGAGGGGGGTTGGTCCCTGGAACCAAACAAAGACAGGGTTTATGGTTATCCTTAAGAGGTAAGGGACCTGACCTCTGCAGGGTTTAGACAGCCAAACAAAAAGTACAGGCTCAAACTGCTGTTTGCAGTTGGTATGACTATAAAGCGAACACTTCGAAATTCACATCTGCCCAAAGTTCCTCAAATAACAAGAATAAAAATGCCAAGAATGAAGTTAGTCTAGGCTAATCTTTCCAAAGTGTAAAGAAGTTATAATCTCACAATTTAACACACTTCTCAGGGCTTTGTGTGTTCTCTTTCCAGTTCAGCCGAGCCGCTGGGTTTCAGTATTTAAAGTATTTGAATTATATCTCCATCTTGTGCTAACAAAAAGGATTTCTAAAAGCCTGGAAAAGTGACTCAATTCGTAAGTGTGAAGCCATTTATAACTTGAATGATACAAGTGGGGACTACCCCGTACAATAGGTAAAGCTGTTTACATTCACAATACAAAAGATCAGACACTAGGATGGATGGCTATGACATAACAGTGCATTCTGGGTTCCTTTGTGATACCTGGGTAAAATAAAAAGCCTGACTGGGTTGCACTATTATTTACTGGCTTCTTCCTGACTAGCACCACTCTTGCCCTCTAACTCCCAATGCTTTTAGCTACTAATTTTTAAGTCACAGAAATATTCAATCTAAGAAAAGTATCTTATTAGAGTAATATAGTTTCTTAAAGAAGATAGCATATTTACACACATCTAACACATAAAATACTCTATTTTATACTAAATTCCTGGTTCAAATGAACTACAATACAGCATTTGCCTTGTCTGCAGCATGATGATTGTTCAGCTTGGGGGTGGGGGTTGGGGACAGTGCACTGCCCACCCTGTAGTGACTCACTACCTTGTCAGACAAGTCCAAATCGGTCCCGTCGATGAAGAAGGTTCAGAAGCAAGGGGTCTGGACTGGGAGTTTCTAGCCATTGGGTCACACATCCACTCCTTTGATGAGAGAGCCTTCTAAGACTATGGTGAAGTCCTGAATGGTCTGCAGAATGCGGATGAGGGAGTTGACAGTCATGTGGTCCCGCAGGAGGGCGCTCTCCTCATACATTCGGGTGATGGCAGGACACTCGGCTAACAATGGAATCCACTGTGGGAGCAGGCGATCCCTACAGACCCAAACAGAAACAAGTCCTGAGTCGGCTGACCTAGCTGCAGGACAAGGCACATACTGCAGCTTTCAATGGGAAGGTAGGTGTGGGGCTGGATGGGGCACATCTAGCTAAGCTCTCAGGTCAGCAGAGGTGAAACCAAAGTCAAGAAACTGGGTATTTGCTGGTTAAAGAGATACAGTATTGAGACAGTGTAAGCTAATGGGAAAACCCATCAGATTCTAAAAGAAGGTCTGGACAAGTTGGCCATAAGGACTTCTGCACGTTAAATAAATTCTCTATTCTGATCTTACCACTTTTAAAAAGGGACAGAATGTCATTTTGTATTTCTTTTTTACAGGGGTGTTACTCAGATCTGTATGGGAAGGCATGCCAAAGCATATTGACCTTTTGGAAAGTCTACATTAAATAGTAGTAGGTATTAACTTTCTTTTTTGTTTTTTAAAATTTATACAACACAACAAAGTAAGGGACAAAATCAAAGCAGAGGAACATTAAGTAGATTTTATAAACCAAAAGAGGGGTTGCATTAGTCGAATAAATCAGAACAGTAAAGAGATAAAAGGAAATAAGGATCGTGTTCAAAAGTACGGTAACTTTTGAAAGCATAGCTGAAATTGGGCCCCTTTTATTAAGAAATTCAGAATTTAGCTCTGTAAACCAGTTGTTTTAGGACAGAGTCTCAGTCTTCGGTGTTTCCTGATTAAACTCTGACATTAATTATCTGTTACTATGTACCTATGACATCCTTATTGAGCCTCTCCCAATATGCCTTTCATAACAAGGACAGTTGTAACTAGCCACCCTGCACCTCTCCTGGAGGCCTCTCGGGACTTTGAAGAAAATAGACATTGCACAAATAAAACAACAAAACAAACAAACAAAAAATGATCTCGGTGTTTCATCTCTTACAATTCTGAGAGCTGGTTTAAAATTCATGGATTATACAGCTCGTATGTGCCATTTTCAAGAAATAAAGGGGTAGCAAATTGTCTTTTTTTTTTAAGATTTTTACTTTTATTGTCTTTGACAGAGAGAGAGAGGGAGAGATACAGAGACAGAGAGAAGGGGGAGGGCCCAGAACAGTCTCCACAGTTGTATATCATTGGTTTTTCCACATAGTTTCATTCCACAGGTGGGAGTGGGAATGCACAGGGCAGGAACTGGGTCGGGGTCTCACCCCGGTGAGAACTAAACTGGGGGCACTCCCCAGTTCGGCATATTGGTCCGCATGGGCCCGGGGCTGGGGCTGGGATTCGATCCTTAGTCCCTTGGGCTGCAAAGTGAGTGGCTCAACCCATTGAGCCATCCCGGCTTTCCCAGGAAACTGTCTTAAAGAGATTTTATATAGTAAAAATTCCACATTACTAAATTTAATATGGTGGTGTATATACACTAGACAAGCTCTATACATTAAATTTATATGCGTGTATGTATTGGTGTGTCTGATTATCTACCAACCTACCTGTTACCTATCTACCTATCTTTGGAACCAGTATAGTATAATGGTTGAAAGCCTGGGCTCTGGAGTGAGACTGGATATGAATCTTGGTTGTACCTCTTTTTTGGGAAAATTTGTTATCTGTGCATCATCTATTTTCTGTTTTTTCATCTATACAATGGGAATGTCAGTTTCTACTTCATGTAGTGGTGGTGGTAAAAGTTGGATTAAATGAGATAATGCATGTAAAGTATTTAGCATGGTGCCTTATCTAAAACATACCAAGTACACAATAAACTTTAGTCTCATAGTGAAACATGGAATGAAAGAAACCCACAGGAAAGCTTGGGAAATGGAATGATCTGCTTTTAACCTTTTCTGGATTCTTGTTCAACATATAGCAAAGATAGGGAAAGTCAAGAACTGGCTTTATACCGTGTTCCAAGGCAAACAAAAATCTGGAATTTGCCGTCCTTCCCAATGTTCCTGGGTGCAGTATTAATAGCATTTACATAGTGGCAGAAGGTTTTGCAGGATGATTTCTGAATAAGGACATCATCTTCATTGTCTAGAATCTGGTCAGTGGTTTCAAAATAAGCAACAGCTCTCTCTGGGGAAGGAAGTCAGAATCACATCACAATACACATCAACACTGCATAATCAAGAGATTAATTACTTCATGGTGAAACAATATGCTCCTGGGAGTGTATTTTCTAATCTAGGCTACATTCTACAAGGCTGGAAAGTTTACTCTGTTTAGAATAGCTTCATAAAATGACAACTGGCAAAAAAATGAAAAGACTCCACTTTTGTAACAGGAATCTATGAGGAGTAAGCATGAGACATGGTTGCCACTGAGAAGGTGCCCACTGTTCCCGTTACAGAGTAGATGGCCAACACTTTGCTACTAAATCCTTGAAATGGAACTCAATCAGTAAATCTGAGAAAGACGTATGTGTACACATATCAGAAGAAAGAGCAATGATATCCTAGGCATTCTCGGAGAAAAATAAAACCTTTCACTGCGGGGCCTAATTTGTCAACTTTCCTTTCTTTGTCCAAAAATTTCTAACTTAGGTGAAATTAACTACTTCATCTAGTTCTTATTTACAAAATACAAAATGATTAATCACCCCTTTTAAAAAACTGGGAATTCTAGCAGAACTGCATACCAAAATAAAGACCATGAAGTTCAGCAAGCTAGCAGCACACAACTATGGAACTTTGTGATGATGGACATGTTCTCTATCTGTAAGGTCCAACTGGTAGCTACCAAGAGGGCCCCTGTGATTAAGGAATTGAATTCTAAATTTAAGTCAAATCAATTTAAACTGAAATAGCCACGTGTAGCTAGTGGTTACCATACTGGATAGCAAAGAGCTAGAGTAATCCTTTTAAAACATGCTACCTCACGGCATTCCAAGCCTTCCAATGACTTCCCCTTTCATTCAGGACAAAGACCAAAGTTCTTCCAGTGGCCTAGAAGGCCCTATATAACCTGTCTCTGGCAGTAAATACCCCTCTCCCGCATTATCCTTTCTTTCTCCTTCACTCTGCTTCAGTCACACTGATCTTGCTATTTCACAAGAAGGCCAGGCACTCTCCCACCAGGGGTGTCTAGTTCTCTCAGCCTGGAGTGCTCTCCTCCAGATACTCACAAGGCTCACTTCCTTAAAGTCTTTGCTCAAATGTCACCTTGTCAACAAAGCCTATAATGGCCCCATTTAAAAGAGCACTTGCCACTCCATTTCCTTTTACCTTGCTCTATTTTTTCCAGACTGGTGATCACCTTCTAACATACTAGCTGAATTGCATATTTGTTATGTTTCTGTGTATTATGTGTCCTTCCTGCCCCAACCAGAATGTAGGTTTATCAGCTGTAGAAATTTCTGTGTTTTGTTTATGTAAATTTTGATGTGTATCTTGAGAATCTAGAACAGAGTTTGGAAAACTGTGGATACTATTCAGTATTTGATGACTGAATGACAAGCAAGGGTAAGGCTTATTTGATACTTATCGGTATTTAAAAAAAACATACTCCCTTATCATTAACCCTTCTTTGCTCAATTCTTGGATCTTTGAGTTTTCTAAGACACATTTCCATGACCTTAAAAGATACATCTACTTTAATTTACCTATGAAGTCCCAGATGAAGACATTCTTGTGAAAGATGCGGGCAGATTTGAACCCATGGTGAAAAACCTGTTCAAGTGCTGCAACCAGGCCGTTTTCTCCACAAAGCAGCACCGTGAGGCTTCCTCTCTGTGGAACATAACACACAGTGCCAAAGAATCATCTGCTGTGTCTACGTTTAAGAAAAATACTAGAGGAAACAAGTGTTTAGGGTAGCTAAGAAGCAGGCTGTTTTGCAGTTATTAGAAGGCTTACAAGTGAGAATTAAAACACCCTGTAATGCCTTATGTATCTTGTATGAAAGCGGCTTTAAAATCTTAACTACACTAAGTTTTATAGCTCATCATACCTCTTTTTCAGGTTTGTGAAAATGTTTCACAATGTTGTTCACAGCTTCTCCAATTCCTTCTTGGATCTGTCCAGCATTGGGTTCTGAAAAATAAAGAACAGTGGCTGAATTCTCATGCAAGGGAAATAAACCAAAGTCCTATGAGATTATCAACTGGGTCTACCTATTCAGGAAACACTTCACTCGAACAGGCTTGTCTTTGCCAGGGGTTCCAGGAAACTGGCCTCAGGCCAGTTCAGCCAAGTGACAGGGATCTTGGCGCGATGGAAAAGAATCCAAGAATCCAAGAGACCCCTAAATTCAGATCCCTGCCTTACTACTTGTAATTTATAACCTTGGTCAGATGTCTCATTTCCTCTGAGTGTGAGACTCTCAAACCTAAAATAGGGAAACATACACACCTGAATGAGATATTAGGTGTAAATAACCTGGCACGGTACCTGTCACAAGTGCTAGCAAGTCCCCAGGATCTGAGTGAGGTGGGGAAGGCCTACAGCTTATTCCTCGGACTCCCCACTTTCTTAGCCCACCTACCCCAAGTTCCTTAGTGGGTACAGATCAAAGCTTCTGAGGCACTGAATGGCTAACCTGAATTTGTGTTTCTGCTGTTGTGTTTAAAGAGAAGATGCCAGGTACAGAGGGGCACCCTGCCTGAAGACCAGAACTCTTTCCTTTCCTGGTTCATCAGTCTCCCTGGGCACCACTTCCTTCTCCCAGACAGCACCTGCTCATCTAGGCTCTGGTCCCAGGGGAGAGCGTGGTAGGTTGCATGAATGGGATCTAAACTGCCTTCGCCTCCCAAACCCCAAGAATAACTTTAAAAAAAGAAAAGAAAGGTGATAAATAAGTTTCATCCAGGGATACAAGGAGGTAACAAGAGAAAAATTATATATTTGGTATTTTCTTATGGTGATTCACTACTAATTTACATATCATATTTACATATGTAATTTACATATCATACAATAAAGGACAAATTATAAATTCTAGTGTTTATGAATCTCTGAATTCGTTTTAGGTAAAACTCAAATAAGTTTTCTCCATCAATGCATAAAAATTGTTATAATAGAAACCTCTTATGTTTGAAGCACTGATACTAAGGCCTCTTCAGTTCCTAGTAGTTTTATTTTTACTTTTACAACATTCTCTGAATATTTTTTCTTTTAAACATTAAGATCTATTTTGAAAACCTTCATTCCTAAAGAGCTCTGTACTGGTCAGCAGTATATGAGTATTGAAACTGATTTAAACTTTTAGATCTCTAAATATCACCCTGAACACACTATAAAAAAAAATACCAAGTTACCCATCTCTGAGTTTCAGACTATTTAAAATTCTTTGTTTATTGAGTAAGGAAAGGGAATATGACCAAAACTGGGGATAAGCTTCTCAAGACAGTAATATCCCATGAAACTGGACTGATTCAGAAGTTGTGATAATTTGGGTGGACTGAGCTGAAATCTAGTTTTACATTTTAAATCGGCATAATTAGGTATTGCATACAATAAATTCAGCCAATTTAAGAGGTGAGCTTTAATAGACATACAGTCATATAACCACCACTACAATAAAAATACAGAAAATTTCCATCAACCAAAAAAGTTCCCCCGTGACACCTTTTCAGTCAATCATGCCCCCAGCTCTCAACGCCTGGTAAAGGCTGATCTGCTTTCTATCATGATTACATTGCCTTTTCTAGAATTTAAAATAAATGAAATTATATAGGATACATTCCTTTGTGTCTGGTTTCTTTTGCTTCTTAGAATGCTCCTGAGGTTCATCCATATTGCTGATGTGTCAGTAGCTGGTTCATTTTTTTTTTTTTTTTTAATATATTTTTATTTCTTTATTTATTTTTGACAGAGAGAGAGAGAGAGAGAGAGAGATACAGAGACAGAGACAGAGAGAGAACTGAACTGGGGGAGCTCCCAGCTCAGCACATGGTTCCGCACGGGCCGGGGCCGGGACTCGATCCTCGGTCCTCGGGGCTGCAAAGTGAGCGCTTAACCCACTGAGCCATCCCGGCTTCCCCGGTTCATTTTTATATATTGCTAATAGACACACTGTCCATTCACCAGTTGGATACTAGGGTGGTTTCCATTTTGGCTACTACAAATAAAGCTGCTATGAACATCTGAGTACCAGTCTTGGTGTAGATACAGGTATTCATTTCTCTGGGGTAAATATCTAGGAGTGGGATTGTTGGGTCAAGTGCATGGTAGGTATATGTATATTTTTATAAGAAATTGCCAAACTGTTTTTCCTTTTGCATTCCCACTAGCAGTGTATGAGCATTCCGCTGCTCTTCATCCTCAGTAATACTTGGTGTTACCAGTTGAATTTTATCTATTTTCGTGATGCATGGTGTAAAGTTTGCTTTTGAATGCAGAAAGGATTTACAAATGAGAGGAGTAATTAAAGAAAGAATAAGGGGGCTTTTTAGTTAATATTCTACTTATAATAGTGACTATATCCACCACATGCTTACAAATGGCTGGGGACTAATACTATCTAAGGAAACTGTTTTGTTAGTAAACAAAGAACCTCTTATGTAGTTTTGTTATTCTACTTATGGTTATTGTCTATAGCTGAAATACAACCACTTCACTGACACACTTTTGTAATTTTTCATTAATTCGTGCTGCCTCTGTATTAGTGGCTCCTGTGATAGACTGCCACCAACAGAAATTTCTCTCACAGTTCTGGAGGCCAGAGTCAGAAATCAGCATCACAGGGCAAAAGTCAAGGTATCAGCAGGGCCTCAGCCCCTTCAGGGCTCTATGGAAGACCATGCTTCTGGGGCAGCCAGCACTCCTTAGCTTGTGGCCGCATCACTCCAATTTCTGCCTCCGTGTTTGCACTGTCTTCTGTGTGTGTCTGATTTCCCTCTGCCTCCCTCTAATAAGAACACTTATTTAGGGCTCACCTGTGTAATACAGGATAATCTCTCCAACACAAAATATTTAACTTAATCATATCTCTTTTCAAATAAGGTAACATTTATAGCTTCTAGGGATTAGGACCTTATATCCTTAGGAAACATTATTCATTCTACTTAAGTCCACATTTGTATAAACAGGTTTATTGTACTATTAAAAATGGCACGTGAACACAGTGTCCACTCCAAAGAGCTCACTCCCTTATTTTATCTTGTTTTGTCACTTCTGTAGGAAGTTGGGGAATTGGGAAGAGGGCTTTTTAGAATCCCTCTTAGTATAAAGTGTTCTGGAGAGCTAAATGTGACTACCTGGGAGTACTGTAATATATAACTGTCCTTATTCCTCCTTTAGGTTTCAGGCAAAATATTAGTTATTCATATTTACATAGCTTAATTGAAACAGAGAACAGTTTTTATTGGATTTTAACATCTAAATCCTTTAGGCTTTTAATTATTTCTAATGTCTTGCCTTGTTTCCCCCCCCTTTTCCTTCTCTCCCCCTTTTCTTTTATTTTTTAAATGTTCAATTGATTTGTATACTGCAGTTTTTTTTATATTTTATTTTTATTTTATTTTATTTTTGACAGAAAGAGAGAGAGATACAGAGACAGAGACAGAGCGAGAACCGAACTGTGGGAACTCCCCACCCAGTTCAGCATGTGGGTCCGCCTGGGCCGGAGTTGGGATTCAATCCTCGGTCCTCAGGGCTTCAAAGGGAGCACTTAACCCGCTGAGCCATCCCGGCTTTCCCCACTCCCCCTTTTCTAAAGTCCCTTCTCCCAAATTAATTTTCCTCAGCGTTTTTCTTTTTCACCTTCTCACCACAATTCATTAATGGGACAGTTTTCTGTGAAAGGGCCACATGCCACATTTGAGGCACATTGGAAAATGAACAACGGCTTACTGGTGGTTTTTCCCGTGAGTGAAGTGATGCTCAGTCTCCTTGCCGTGGTGGGTGATTTTTGCTGGGGTGGCGTCCGACACTGCTTCATGAGATCCTCATCGGCCACTGGTGCCATCAATTCTCCGATAAGAATTCTCTCTAGGCTTCCGTCATCAATACCCTTCCCCAGCCACCGGCCACATGGGAACCTAGCAGGACGAAACAACAACAAAACCCCAACTTCTGAATCACCAATATTTTACTAGTTTTAATCAGAATTTTAAAAATAGTACTATGGGTGAAGCCCATCCTTTAGTGCCTGGGGGTTGTTTCTTTCAATTATGAAAAATTTCAAACATAGAGAGTAGAGAGAATAGTATAATAGATGCTCGCATTCTTACCACCTAGACTTGAACATTTTGCTATATGCTTCATTTTTTGTTGAAGCATTTTAAAGTAAATTACACATCTTGGGACATTTCACTCCTAAAAACACTTCAGTATAAATCTCTAAAAAAAAATAAAATACATTCTCTTCCACAGCCATTACACTGTTATCACACCCAACCACATTAAAATAATTCTTTAATATTTTCTTGAATTTAGTCTATATTAAAAGTGACTAATTCTATAAAGAATATTTTCAAACTATAAATTAATGTGCAAATTAAGTTACAGAAGAGAAGAAGAGAAGGTTCCCAAAGGGGAGTGCTGGCCTTTACCAGCAGAGTCCAAAAAATCCTTTTCTCCCACTGAAATTATTTTTAGCTTCCTTTTTTCTTTCTTTAAGATTTATTTTATTGTTTGAGAGAAGATGAGAGAGAGAGGAGGACCCAGAGCAGTCTCCATAGTTGTATGTCATTGGTTGTGACAGTTTCATTCCATGCAGGTGGAGGTGGAGCTGTATGGAGTGGGAACCAAATGGGGTGGGAGGGGGCGGGCTCCCACATGGGAGGCAAGAACCTTCACTGCCATCCCGCCATTCCAGCAGTTACCAGCTGTAGCGCATCTCAGCACATCAGTTTGCATGGGCCATGGCTATGACTCCATCCCCAAAACTCGTGGTTGTAAGGCAAGCGCTCAACCTGCTGAGCTATCTTGGCATCCTCTTCTTTTTTCATTCTTTCTTTTTTATTAGTTACATCATTTTTTTTTCCCAGCACAACAGGCAATACTTGCGGAGTAAGCATTAGCAGCAAACACAATCAGTTTTTGTAATAAAATTTTTTGGCAATTTTGTATTACATAAAACTAAACTAAAATCCAGAAGTCAGTGGGGAAGCTTTAGAAAGAACAGTTTTTAAACCTTTTCTAAAATGTCTCAAACAAAGACTTCTGAGTTCTCGAAGACATTTACTTACTTGTACGTATGTCCTGTGATTTCATTTCTGACCATGACACAATCCACCAGCCATTTGGCTAACAGTCCTGAGTTATCATGACCAATCTGAACAGTGGTCAGCTTCCCCAAGTTCTGGCACTGCAGGGACAAGACCACAGGTTTCTCAGTACCTGATCCCATCCCACCATCTCTCAGCTTTACCTGTGGTACTTTGGTTCCACCGAATTCAACTTCAGAGAACCTACTCTGCACAATGTGTTCTGCTACACACTAGAGAAATATATTCATATCTAATGAGAAAGGAGACAAATGGACATTAATTACCTAGTGAGGAGGACTGCATATGGTTCTAGAATAGAGATGTAAACAACTGTTAGAAGAACACTGCAGCGCCGGGGACCAAGGATTGAATCCCGGCCCTGGTCCGTGCGGAACCATATGCTGAACTGGGAGCTCCCCCAGTTCAGTTCTCTCTCTGTCTCTGTCTCTGTATCTCTCTATCTCTCTCTGTCAAAATAAATAAAAAAAAAAAGAAGAAGAACACTGGGGAAGGGATCATTATTTGTGACTGGGAACCCAGAAACATCACACAGACAATGATTTGTGCCTTAAAGGATGAAAAGTTCAAGAAGTGGAAAAAGGATGCTATTTAAATTCAGTTACAGAGAGGTTGGAAAAATAACCATAGATACAAAAAATAAATAAAAATAAAATTCAATGACAGCTATTTTTCTGTTTCTAATAAAATGCTAAGTCAGAAATGACCTCAAAACTCATCTATTAGAAATCTTTGAAGCGACAATTAAAAAAAAA